>JBBPPG010000228.1:0-34838 GCA_038091855.1 Leccinellum luteum | reverse complement strand
CCGCAACGGATTGAGTGCATGATTTTCCGCCAAAGATTCGAGCTGGACGTGGAGGAGATCCGCCCTGACCTCAAGACCGTGCGCGACGCTTGTCGGGAGCTTCGGACCTCAGAGCTGTTCAAGAAAACGTTACAGGTGATGCATGCAAGATGCTCGTCGACGAAAAAACTATCTGACGATGAGCCAGGCTGTGTTGGCCGTAGGAAATAGGTTGAATGGTTCTTCGTTCCGTGGTGGTGCCCGTGGCTTCCGGTTAGAAGCGCTGCTCAAGGTAACATCAGTTACTGTGATTTGATAAAGTTTTGCTCGACAAAACGAATGTAGATGAAGGAGACCAAGACTGCGAAAGCGACTGCGGACTGTCCTACCTTACTTCATTACGTCGCTTTGGTCCTGCTTCGCACGGAGCCCAAGTCTACGCTGTTCATCGAGGAGCTGCCTAACTTGGAGCCCGCCGCGCGCAGTAAGCATCTCTTTCTCTCTTTCATTGCACGTAGCTAACGCCTTTATAAGTCTCTTTCCACACCGTCTTGCAAGCCGTCCAGTCTGCGATCGCATCTCGTGCCAAAGTGGAAGTCGAGATACAATTGATGAAGCAACTCAGGCAACCCTCCGCGAACGACCAATTCGTAGCCATCATGCAGGCAAGTCGTCCACCGGTTTCTTCACGTTCGCTGACCGTTGCCTCTCCGCGCTGCGCAGCATTTCATCGCGCAGGTCTCGGGTTCCGTCGAGGCGCTCAGGGAGATGACGGCCTCTGTAGAGAACGATCTAAATTCGCTATTTAGCTATTACGGTGAATCGTACGATTCGCCGGACAGTCTGAAAGCGGAAGACCTATTTGGCATGATATGTTCTTTCTCGTCGTCGCTACAGAAGGCTGCCATCGACATTGAACCACGCACGCGGAGTGCACTATCACGATCGGATGACAAGCAGGAGGTGACGAGTTCTCTGCTGGCGCCGGGCCTGGGGGCACTTGATTTAATGTCATCAATCCAGGTCGTCAAAAGTCCAAGGCCGATGCCAAAGGACCTGCTTGTGCCACCTTCCAGGCACGAACGCCAGCGGTCGTCTGGTCGGGGCAACCTCGACGAAGCGCTGCGAACTCTGAAAGACGGACAGACGCGGAGGCAGCGGAGCACGCCGTCGTCGGTGCGGGTGCATGTGAGCAAGGTGTTCGTCGATGGTCGGCAGGACGGACGAACAGACACGCAAGGGGCGACGCCGTGACCTTATGTTTCCTAATATGCCGCGTATCTAGTCTACCTTTTTTGTTTCATCGGACTTCAGTCCTGAGAACATCTTGTGATAATCTCTCAGTGTAAGTGAGGTGATCACTATTGGAGAGGCGCCTGAGCGGATCCTACGGAGAGGATAGTCTCCCGTAGGCAGACCCGGGAAAGGACGACCTACGACAAGACCTGAACTGCAACTTGCGTGGTGACCTACAATATTTGTTTTTCTTCGTGCCATAACATTGCCCTTCCCTTCCCCCTTCCCCACCTATGTTGGCAGCCACCCTCCTTGCCACTATCTCCTGCCTGCATACATACATCGCCAGGCTTGCATGCAGACATACCCAGGTAGTATGCACCACATGCACACTTTTCATCACTTTTGGTCAATGGATTTAGTGTAGAAAGCAACAATGCTAGACATGTTTGAGATGTATGCTACTAAGTCAGAAGGCTTCATTGTATAATGCAAAAAATCATTAAGTCACAGTTCTCTTCAGACTGTACATCCACGTATGTCTGACACTGGCAGAGCAAGAACATGTAGCAGTTGCCACACAATGCCCTCGAGGCATCAAGTGAGGTGACAATAGATGAGGCACTGGCAGAGAGGACAAGAGGGTGCTGGCACTGGCAGGTGCATCACAAGTAAGGATGAGGACAAGTGAGGGTAGAGGATGATGGTAAAGGACTCAGAGTGATGGTGCATCATGAGTGAGAACAACAGTGAGGATGAAGGTGGGTGGAAGGGTGGGAGAGAGCATGGATAGGGTGACAACAGGACCAGCTAGGGAGTGGGAAGGCATCTGTGCATGAGGACATGAAGGTGGAAGCCTGGGCCCAGAGAGGGCTATAATGAAGGATGCAAGTCAATGGTGAATAGTGGAGGCATGGCTGCCAGAGGTGGGCAATGGCAATGGAGACAGCAATAATGACAGCACTGGCATGATGAAGACAATGGCATGGACCAAACTCATGGTCTGCACTTCCAACTCCTCACTTCAAGTTGCAGGTACCATTATTTTTTAGCTGATAAAAGCATTGAGTTGTAACAAATGACACACTATTCTTCTTCAAAGCTTTGCTGTTGCACCAGAGCAACTTAGCACATAGCAGGTGATGTTGACTATAGGGTGTGTCCATTGAAGAATATGGTAAGGAGGTTAGATTACTCACTGAGCCAGTTTCACAAACTCAAGAGCATGATCAGCTTGGATCACAAATACCCACTGCTTGTAAAGAGCATTGTGGTGATGGCCTATGACCATGAAGTTAGTAGGTCAGTAGGGTTCTCACCACAAGCAAACCAAACCACCATCTTGATGACACATCAGAGGTTCCATGACATTCTATCACTTTCCATGGAACATTCCTTTTATGATTGTGTCCAACATAGATACAAATACTGCTGTAGTATGTGTTGTTTCCATAAACTGCCCACCACCTATTTTCATCCTCATCCTTTGCATCTTGATTTGGTGAGCAAGGGTTAGCATTTTTATTGCTCTATCCTCATACATCCCCTATAGGTGCAGAATGCAAGGCTCTAGTATCAACAGACAGTACATCTGCCCTAAAGATGAATATCTGAAGAGTTTCCATCCTTCCTATCAACCTCGTTCAGAGGAGAAGTTGATCAAGGATGTACTTAGGGGACAAGATAGAAGCCATCTGGATGAACTATGGGCAAAATATGTTAAGGGAGCTAATGCCCTTGTCAACCGATGGAAGGAAGCAAATATCCACCCTCTTCCTTTAGCAGTATGTTTTGTCTTCAAAAGTATTCTATTCCATTCAATCCAGATCCAGGCCAAACCTCAACCCAATGATTCCTCCACCCGTTACTATGGCATTCCATCCACTGACAATCTTGCCATTCGTCGTTGGGATGGAGGCATGGGAGAACGCTACCAATACTGCTTTGATCTATATGATAGATCAAACAATTGTCCTGTGAACCTCCCTAGTAACTGGAAGATCATCAAAGCCCCTGTTAAAGGCAATAGGTTTGGACAAATTCGAGGTGGTGATGAAGTACCATGCTGGGAGGTCATTTTTGGATATCGTTGTGAAGACATATCACCAGGGAATCAGCGTTTTGTTGTTCCAGATGGTACACACTTTATTCTCATTCGCCCTGGTTTGCCAGATTTTGGTTTCTCTCTTGAACCATATCCCAGGCCTCCATCATTCATTGTACCTGCTGGTTTTGCTTTGCCAGAGTATGACTGAGAGCATAAGCTGTTGCATAAAGACTACATAATTGCATATTTTGTTTGCCATGAAAATCTTTGGATATGTGCCATCACTGCTGTTACATAAGTGTAACTCTGCAAATATGTACAGTATATGGAGTGTTCATTGTCTACAGTCATCTTGCCTCCCAGAGCCACCCACTGAATGGCAAGCATGCTTCTGGTGACCTTTGGTGGCATGGACTTTGTGTCTTCTTGTCTATTAGATGGGACATGATCTGGAGCCTGCTGTGAAGTCACCACTCTCTGGGTTCAAGTTGACCATTGGGACTGGAGGCAAAATGGTCAAGTCCCACATCAGAAACATAGAGATAATCCATTTGAGAAAACCTGAATCATCACTGAGATGAGGAATGAGCAGAGGGAGGAGCAAACCCGTGCTCGACAGACCATAAGTCAAGGAAGCTCATCAGCAAAATGTCACCCAACTTTTTGGGCCCTTGTAACTTCATTGTCTTCGCGTCCACCTTTTTTGGCCTTCATGGTCTTCGCACCCACCTTTATGGGACCCGCCCAACTTCGCCACAGACCTCATTCGCCTTCAATCACTTTCTCAACTTCAGTCGCTTTGCCATGTCGTCAGGACGTCGTGGTGTGGTGCTGCCAGCATGCCGCGTCATGTTGTCATGTCGTTAGGGTCTGTCATGGGTATGAGGAACCCGCGCAGGGTACGGGTGCGGGTTGGCATTTCCGCACCTGCGCCAAACCTGTTAGTAGTACTGTGGCCATAGGTAGTACTATGCACCTCATGCTGTGACACAGAAGGTCAACGAGCTCGACACACCATAGTATTGTGTCGTCATCGTTGCGACTGTCCTCGTCCGTTGCATCATGGCACACCGTTGCATCAGTTGATGCGTCGTAGTGCCACATTGCGTCGTTCGTCGCTGTCGGCATGGTGGTGCCATTGCGTTGGTCGTTGACATATGTCGTCGCCATCGTCGCGTTGGCCATTGCGTCACTTGATGCATCGTGGTCGCACTGGATTGCTGCACGAGTGAGGGAAGACACGGTGAGGACGGGAGGAGGACGAGAAATTTAAGACGAGCATACGCACCGTGACACCATCGTTGTTGTTGGTGTTGTCGAGTCATCGCGTCAGTGGGACGTGTCAGGTGTGTGGCGTTGTGCTGGGGTCCGGCGACGTTGCTCCCGTTGCGTCGTTGTTTGTCCGTTGCTATTGACGCTGCTCCCGTCGACATCACATCGACGTCCGTCCTCGTTGTCGTTATGTAACTTGCGTTGTCGTTGAGCCGTTAGGGAATAGCACGGGTATGGGTCAGCATTGGCCGACCCACATCCAACCTGCTACCCGTGAGGTACAATGCACGCCGTGCGTCGTCATCGTCACGCCGACGTGGCGTGGTGCTATCAGCACGCCGCGTCGTCGTGTCGTTGTCGTTGCGGCATTGTCCTCGCTCACGTCGTCAGGTCATCGAGTCGACGGCATTGCGATCGTGGCGCCGTGGTCGTCGTCGCGTCGCCAGTTGGCGTCGTACCGGCGTTGCATCGTTGTCGTTGTCGGTGATTCGTCGTCGTAGGCGAGAGGGAGAGGAGAGGGAGAGGAGAGGGAGAAGGGTGGAACGCATCCGTTGTCGTCGTTGCGTCGTCTCCCATCTCTTCCTCGTTCCTCCTCTCCTCCTCGTTCCTCCTCTCCTCCTCCTCGTTCCTCCTGTCGTGGTCCTCGTCACGTCGTTGTGGCGTGGTTCTTTCAGCACGCCGCGGCGTCGTGTCATCGTCGTCGCCGTGAGAGGGAGAAGGGGAGAGGGACGAGGGACGAGGGTGTGGGGTGTGCGTGTGGGATGGGATGGGATGGGGACGGGTCCAGGCCGAGGGAGACGAAGAGGGAATGGGAATGGGAATGGGAGAGGGTGGGACGAGGTCGGGTCCGGGTCGTGAAGGACCGCGTTGTTGGCGCCGACGAGAGGGAGGGAATAGGAGAGGGAGGGAGAAGGACGTCGAGACGTCAACTTGTCGACGCGTTGTTGGCGTTGACGAGAGGGAGGGAATGGGAGAGGGAGGGAGAGGGGTGGCGAGACGTCGACGTGTCGACGAGTTGTTGGCATCGTCGTTGTCTGTGGACGCTGGGTGGAGGGAGAGGAGGGAGAGGAGGAGAGGGAGAGGGTGCGTGCGCGTCGTCGTCATCCCATCGTCGTCGTCGCGTCAGATAAGACGTACTCACCGTCCTCGTCTCCTCGTCTTCTCCTCTCCCCGTCTCCTCCATGTCTCCTCCTCGCATCGTTGCTGCGTCGTCAGTGTGCGTCGTGTCAGCGTCGATGTCGTCGAGTCGTCACGTCGCTGAGTCGTCGTCCATGTAGTGGGTAAACCCCACGGGTCCTGGGTACGGGTGCAGGTATCAGTGCTGGCACCCGGGGGCCGATTACCTCCAAAAGAACACTGTTGGCGATGTTCCCGTCCCTCGTCTGCGTCGCCCCGATGTGGCCCAGCGTGTCTGGATTGGTAGTGTCCGAGAGCAGTATGCGGGTAGCTGGATGCGACGGAGCCTCCGGATGGAGGTGCGAGTGTACATCTCTAGTCCGAGCCCAAGTAACCAAATATTGCCACAAAGAAATACTCCTTATGTCCATCACTCGATACTCCTCCAACCCATTCCCCCCCCATGGTCCACTACTCGTAGGCTAGTCTATACAAGTTCATTTGCGTCCCGTAGTTAAGGCGGGCGAGTGGGCGGTGGACAGCGTTGGGATGATTTGCCGGCATGAGTAGTGGGTGGGCTTGGTGTTGATTTGGCAGTCGTCGCATATGCTTGTAATAGAAAAGCTGCACTTCGTGTGCCTCGTCGACATCTAAAAAGCGCTCTTCGACGTCGAACCCCCACGGTAACAAGAAAGCGACCATCTCTACACCTTGAATGAGAACGTTCTGTGGCTGTATATCGAATTCGCCCTGCTACAATGAATTTGCAGTCGATACAGACTCACCTCCTGAAAGCCCATGAGGTTGGGCTGACTGGGCCCGGAACAGTGAAAGCGCATTCGCGCTGCTAACTGAGGATCAAATACCCAGTGGTGATCGTCAGGGCCGTGGGGTTCGTTTGCGTCCATTGGGACGTTGGAGGACTCGGGTATGATTGCGAGCTCTTCAACGGTGGCAATTTTGCGTTGCCGAGAGGGATGGAGCATGGCTTGTGGGTCGTGGCGCCAGTCATTCAACTGTATATCGGTGCTTGATTGACCGATAAACCGAAGGCTGGTGCATCCTAGAAAAAAGGCATAAGTGAGCATTTTGGAGAAACGGACGAAAGTCATATCTTGCACTTCGGCGGCTGACACGAATCTGACGACACTCCAACATTCCACAGAATCTGATATCTTGAGCACCGCCACCAATGATTGAAGCCGGAAAAGCTCATTGTATGCAATCCGGTACTCGGACAGGGCGGCCAATACGGCACGGTGGTCCTCGTCGAACGAGACCATACATATTGCGGCGAGGAGCTCCGCAGCAGGACTTGAGTGGGGTCCCATGAAGCGCGTGCGCGATGTCCGTGACGATTGTCGGGGACAAGAGTACAGCGTCGAACCCGGGCTGTCGAGAAACGAAAGTCATTCGGTTATCTCAGCAACGAAATTGCAAACAACGCACCTCGGTGTTTCCTCGGTGTTTAATAACACCCTCAAAGACCTGATTACCTCCAACAGAACACCGTTAGTTCGAAGGGGTTATCGGCTCTCTTCCAAAACAGAAAGGGTCTCCTTGTAGAGAGTGAAAATAATGATTCAAACTCACCATACAACGCTCAAATCCTTCCGAATCGAACTCGCCCGAGCCGACACTCTCCCCCGTAGATACACACCCTCCGGTGTTCTGTTAAATCAGCAACGGCTCGCTGACGCTCTTTCGATTCCCGGTAGAGCGCGACTGCCGCCGAAGTTGACGCTACCGCAGGCGCAGGTACAGGTGCGGGTGCAGACGGAGACGTTCCAACAAGCTCGTGAGGCGACTCTGAGCGACCGATCCTCGCCACTCGGGGGACCCCGACCTCGCTGCGGTGGGCGTGGTCTGGGAAGTCGCACGAGATCCGTTTCTCGACTTGATCTGCTTCGCGGTTCCTTCCCCTTCCTCCGCCGAGCTGTTGTCTGTGGTCTTCATGGTGACGTCAGTAGTTGCGGATGCGATTGGATAGAACAGGGGGGGTGCGGCTCGTGACGGAACCTTAGGTCTGGTATGCAGAATCGTACGGAGGGCGGTAGTCAACTCATGCGGAGGTGCCGACGAACAGGCAGGGCATACCTTGGTTCGCAGAACCTAGCATCTCGAATGCGTACTCGATCTGTCTCCTCACGACGTCGTCAACGACGTCCTCGACGTGTTCTCTTTCCCAAAGAACACTGTCCACTCGAACCCATCGTTGATCCCCGGTAAGCGCAAAAAAAAAATGAGCGGGAGCGAGTGCAAGGCAACGATCGGTGGGTGTTATGGAGCTATGGAGCTGGAGCAACCGCTTAGTAAACAACCTACGGCGCAAATTCACAATGGCATGCATCGAGCAAGAAAAAAAACCAAGTCAAAAGGTATCAAGGATCATATATGAGAGTTATAGAATAACTAAGACCAATTTAAATACATTCAAAGTGTGAAAATTGATGGGGAAAGATATGATAATTCACGTCTGTGGTAGTAGCCCATTCGATTGCACAGCTGCAGTATGACGAGCGTTTAGGCTCGTCGTATTACATCATCGCGGTAGGTTGTAACTCGTACAAAGGTTGCGCTATTCACTACACAATCATTGTTTATTTAGTGGTGATACTCTGTCGCATCGATCGATGCAATCCAGGAGAATATTGAAGAATGTCTCCACCTAGAATACTATCAGTGGCAGAGACGCAGTACTGGGAGCAGAGAGACCTCGAGGGACTCCAATATGATGCAGTTCTTCCCACTATGCCCCCATGTATCATCGTACGTCCGGTAGTCCCACGTGTCCACAATTGTTGCTCCTGTGGTATGCTCTCCTCGAGTTTCCACGTCGACGTGGAGGCGTCGACCTCGGAAGAGTGCGGGCCTGGAGACGTATGCGACCGTGAGCGCATCGTGGAGCGGAGGGCCGTCCTCGAAGCCGAATACTTCCCGATACGTATCACCAAAGAACGTGACGAGGGAGGACAGCATCACTCTGAGGTTGGTTCTCGGCTCATGCAGAGTTTCGTAGTTTAGCTGTTGGGGGGAACAGATACGGGTGTGGATACCCCGATTCACGATCGCGGTGTGGGTAAGGTTGATAGGCAGCATGACCGTCCTCAGCGGATTACCGACCACTATCTGTGCTGCCTCGGCTGTATATATCGTGGAGAAAGATAAGACGATCGAAATCGGGGGATCAGATCAGACAGGCGGACACACTTACGATCACAGAGGATGTTGTACTCTTGCAAAACGTGACGCCAGTGATCCATAGACCTAATCACGGTTACTCACCTGCCGCGGGCGTGATGTTGCCGAATCCATTGCCTCCGCCCATGAACACGAACTGTTCGACGCCGTCCAAGAGCTCGGGGTGCGCAGAGATGAACACTGCGACATTAGTCATGGGACCGCTCGATATGATAGTAACTTTGCGTCCGGCACCCCCGTTCCAGGTCTGCCTGACGGCAGTCACCATGCCTTGGATGGCAGAGAGAGACTTGCCGTCGTCGCCTCGCGCGAGGCGCGCTTGCACTTCGGGGCCGTCTGGGGCAGAGAGGCCGATAACGCCCGCGAGCCCGTCTTCTCCATGTATCTCCGGGCAGTGCTTGGGGGCGCTTCTTGACAATGGTTTCGACGCGCCGGGATACACCTTGATGTGGGCGGGCGCGGCAAACGCGTGGAGACACCTGGCCGCATTGATGGCGGTCCATTGCACCGTAGTGTTTCCGTGGACCTGTGATCTATGGTCTGTAGAAGTTGATAAAAGACCCATAAAAGGCTCACTGTGGATACTCCGAGGAGATCTATATTATCAAGGTGGATCGCTAACAAGATCGCAGTGGCATCGTCGTGGCCCTTCAGAGTTACGGGTTATGCAGACTCGGTATCACTATCGAAAGGGTGAACGCGTACAGGATCGACATCCAACCACAGAGGTATATTTTCCTTCATGAATGATTTTGCTGTATTTCACTTGAACAAATTTGGTAACCTTGCAATGAAAGCTTACCCTCGAAAGGTTGATCGATTCTAACATGTACAAATACGGTGCTCGTTCCATTCATTTTGTGTAATTGGCTGGAGTCGCATTGATGTCTACTTTCCCACCTATCATCAGTAATGAAGACGAAATACAGGCCCCTCAACGACCGCCTACCCCTCCGTTCCACGTAACCTTTGCAGCGAGAGGTATTCACGTACGCCATGCCTCACTATCGACCAGCGCGCGTCCTACTCCACTTTCTTACAGGCCCAAAACTTTCCCGCTCTTAAACCCCGCGATCTAAGGATACCCTCTCCACAAGCCATGACTCACGTTGCGTGGAGCTGTGATGGAAAACGTCTCGCTGCAGTGGGCATCGACAAGGCCACCCGAGTGTGGACTCCAGAAACGAGCGTGAGCCCATGCGCGCTGCACTGTGCATGATCTTTTCTTACGCCGAATTCAGATGGAATACAGAGCAGCGACCCACTTTTCCGGAGGTCATTCCGACGATGTCGATTATGTCTCGTGGAATCCAACCCACCCCGAGTTATTCTGTACGTCTAGTCAGAGGGACAGGCGGGTCGTTTTCTGGGATGCGCGACGTAAAGTTCATCATCCCGTCTTAATTCTCGCTCGCTAATGATCGGTTCAAGAAAGTCGCCACGTACAACAGATCCAACTAAAAGTGTCGCCCGTGCAAACCAACTACGCTCCGGATGGGAAATCCCTATTGTATACTTCTGCAGGGCATCAGCTGTTCTTCCTGACGTACGGGCGAGATAACGAGTCATCTAAGGATCTATGGCAGATTTCGGATAAAGACGGGGTAAGGGTTCTCACTCTCACTTCATTCGAAATCTGACTACATGCCCTACAGACCATCGTGGCATCGACCGCCATGTTTAATCATGTTGGAGATGGTATCATCTTGACGCATCACACTGAACATGCCCTCCGCATCATGGACTACCCGTCGTTGACATTGCGAGAAAGTCCAGCCGCCCACGTCGGTGGCTGCGTTGCAGTGGCACTCGATCCCCGAGGAAGGTTGACGAGTCTCGTTATGTTCCCTGTGTTCGTGGTGAGTTGATGCAACTCCCAGGTATCTCGCTTCTGGCGGGTATGACTCGATAGTCAACATATTTGATTTGAACGAGTGGATTTGCGCGCGGACAATAGCATCCTGCGAGTACGTACTCTATTGAGAGTTTCTTTGTCGTGTTTAACTTCATATTGTCGTCTAGAAATGCCATCAATGCTCTCAGTTTTTCGTTTGACGGCGAATATCTGGCTGTAGCCAGTACTGGGTCATACATTGATATCGTATGCCACTTGTTTTACTTGTGTCTCAGGAACATTCTGATCTCCTCGCGACGTCCAGTGCGCAACAGAGACGACAGTTCCACTTCATCGTGTTCCAGCTCTAGCGCCGTCACCGACAGTCACGTGGCACCCGTCGAAATACGTTTTTGCATATTGTGGGCAGACGAAGCAACGAGAAGGTAGCCCCCCTCCAGTCGCTGTAATAAGCTTGTTCGGAGGCGGCATCTGATGTTTAATTGGTCACGAACTGGATGTATCCCAATTATATGAACTGCCCGCCTAAACGTCGAAGGGACGTTTCTGCTATTCCGCTTCATCATTATCAGATCAAAGAGATTGATTTCGCAGACACGTCTTCATCCGGATCGTGTCCCTGACTATGGTACAGGAATCTCTCATAACGCATACTGAGTCGGGATCTCTAAATGCTATACCATCAATCCAACGGGTATGCTGTGTAGGGGTGTAGGGAAAAGATGTACTATATACGTTTACTACTCCATTATGAAAAAGAATACTAGAGTAAATAACAACATGTGCTTAAGGACATGTAAGCGAATCCTCCGTAGATCAGTGCACGATCAATGTCCTAGGGGTGCGGAGCTCCAGGAGTTCCGCAAAGTAAGGTTGTGCTACTATCCGCTCCTCCGTATGAATTCTACGAAACTGCCCGTCGGGATGGACGAACAAGAGCTGGGCCACGAAAGGTTCCTGCAAGCGCTTCGCCAGCACGGCAGTGTAATTGTCCCTCTTTGTCGACCACGGGCTGTAGTCGTCACCAATGGGATCGCACTCATCCCCTCCCAAGCTCCATTTCTTGTGACTTATGCTAGTACGGATTAGCGTGTTGTCCCACACGCGGCAGAGGGACAGAGCGCGCGCCGCGCGACGGAGGTCCACGAACTTGTGGGTTGTGACCACCGTCACAGGCTCGAGGCCATGCGCCCTGACGGCATACATGTACACCTTCTCCTTCCGGCCGGTGCTCAGAGGGACCTCGGTGGTGGCCGTGAGCTCAACGGACTTGACCTGGTACACGAAAGTGCGCAGGTTCATCCTCCCGTTCGCGATGAAGTGGCCGAGCGGCGGTTCGTCGAGGAGGCCCTCCGCGACCTGTAGTAAGGAGGCGGAGATCTTGTGCATGAACTCGCTCACAGCCTCGAACACGGGCACCTCGCTCGTCGTTGGATATGCAGATGGGCGCCAGCAGGGCTGGCGGAAGCAGGATGGTGAACGAGCGAGGTAAGAGTTGAGGCTGGACGGTTTCCCGACCCAGTCAAAGATGCACGTGTCCTCGGTGTTCTTCATGATCTCATCCTGGAGACGGATGAACGACCTCTCTCCCTCTCCGTACAGAACTGGGAGGCGGAGATCGAGAATACCGAGGAGACAGTACGCCATATCTTCGATCTTGGTCGTTTTCCGTGTCGCCATCCAGCGCAGTCTCTCCCTCACGTTCTCCAACCCTGGATTGAAGTCGATAAGGAATGCTTTGTCGATACCCAAAATGTTTTCCAGGGACTGTACAAACTCTGGAATGAGCTTGTAGTTTGGTGGAGCTTCGTCTCCCGCACGAGACGGTACCAGGAAAGGCTTCCAGTCTCCCAAGTAAAACTGTATCGCTCTGGGAGCGAGCAACTCTTGGAGAGTCCAACCTCGTGTGAACCACCGACTTTGCTTGAGTGCATCAGCCGTGGACTGGAGAACATCCAGCAGAAACGCGATCGTAAGCGCCGAGTTCCGATACCACGTGAACATGGAATTGATGGACTCTTGGAGCTCAGCGCTACTGGTCTTGTCTATGCAACACGTGTCGCTCCAGCACCAGCGGAAGCCCTGCTGCTTAGCGATGCGACAAAAGTTTCGCAGCTTGAAGGTTCCGGGGCAGGAAGGCGGTATCTCGAGGATGTTCGCAATCAGCTTGACTTCTCCGTACAGGGGCTCGTCCTCGCCCCATACGTGCGATAACATGACGTACGCAAAGTACTTGCGTATTACGTCCTCCGCCTTTTCTGCGAGGTTGTCCGGTGTGAGAGTCTCGTCGGACAGGAGCGCCTGGTACTCGTGCGAGCACTTGAAAGAACGGAAAAGGTCTGCAGTGGAGGAAAAGGTCCCCGTGTCCAGATTGATGACGCGCAAGGGCATACCAGAGAGTACACTTTGCGCTACTTCATCCACGATGTGCACAGGAGCTACCGCGTCTGAGGGAGGGTCGTCCTGAGTCTCCTTAATCTGCGCTGTGATGTAAGTCCGCAACCAGCAAGCGCACATTATTATGTTAATGAAATACTTGCCAATTCGGCGATGCGTCGTTTCTGATCCTCATCGAAGCCCTTTGTCTCCTTCCGTTTGGGTGCAACTGAGCTAGTAACCATGGGCATGACAGGATAATGCAGTAGAGAATGGGGAAACGGTTGTTGGGGGAGATGGTGATTCTAGTAGTACTCGTATGACGGGCCATTGAACACGAGCTAGCCATCCTGTGCAGCGCAGCTGCCACCAGGGTGAAAAGACCCTGCAACATTTCGGACGACGTAAATCAGCGCAAGGATTCCAGCCCTTTCAAGGTTCGTTTCCAAACAATCAGGATCCGTGACGGACGGGTTGCGCCAGCTTTCCTTTTACGTCCAGTTCGACATGGAGCAAGTGGAGCCCGAGTCGGACTTGGCTCGGAACTTGTGCCCACCGCGATTTGAAGTATGAGAAAGAACAGGGACGTAATGAGTCTCAAAGGAGAACTCGATACAGTAACCTGTGCGAAGGTCAAATGGCTTGGCGTCCTCTTGTCGACGACGGAAGAATTTTTTTTTTTCCGAGGCACGGACTGTAACAGCAAAGCAGTGCCTGCCGTGCTTTAGCAGGCTAAGTACTAGGTGAATTTCAGCCCTCAACGGTTGACGTTGAGCATCGATCAAATTTCAATGAATTGAGTGATTTCCCTAAGGTGACCCTTTCATAAAGCCGCATCTTCAACAAGCGCTTATGCGTTGCCTCAACTTCATCATAGGCAAACGACCATATTCTGCCACTTGAAACATCTACCTATCCTGAGGGAGCGTTCACCAGGTCTTATATTCGTCACGATAGCTTTCGCTCACTTGAATGCATCATATCGGGAGTTCCATGAGCACACTTCACAGTGCAATGCCCAATCTGAGGTCAACACAGACTATGTGCCTCTCACGCAATAATTGGGGGGGTGATTATTGGGTCAGGGACCTGACACTAATAAAGGCAAGACCTTATAATGGCTGCGAACTTCGAAGATGAACACCACTCAAACGATACGTACCTACCCACGCCTCGGATGCCCGTCCTCTCAGACCCTCTTCATGACTCAAAATTCAAACTCGATGCTTCTGGAGTAGGTGGCTTCTTTGGTGGTGAAGAGGCCATATCAGCCATGTCCACTGTACATCTGTTCAGAGGCAGAAGGTGGCTGGGGTGGTACAACTCGCCAGGAAGTTACACCGTTGCGAAGCGGTTTGGCCAAATTGCGAAGTCACGGCTATGGGACGGGTTATTCCCAGGCCCGAACGAGACACCAGCAATCTCATTTGGGCTCGATGGAAGGTCAGGACCAAGATATGTGGCGTCCCTTTCCGGGACAGATTTGCAGACCGGCCACCTAGGATACCTCACGATGCAGCGAGCCAAGGAAGTGAAGGGTTGGATACACATTCCAGGGAGGGAAACAGCTCCATGCAACGTCGCCTTCCTGGAACTACAGGACGTCAAGTATGACGAAAAGGTTCCCCAAAGACCCATCGGTAATGCGATTCTCGCATTCTTCCCCATCATAACCAGCTTCGCAGCCTGCATCATGTGCGCTATCATTGCGGACTGGTTCTCTTTCTCAATGATAGTCCTTGGCATCGTTTCTAGTGGAGTTTCCTGCCTAGTAATTGGTTCCGGAGAGCTCCTCCTCGATACCGTCAAGAAACCCGCGCCCGGTGCGCCACCGGGAGATGGGATGTTGATAGGGGACGACATAGTGATCGTGGTGAAAGGAGCTGAAAAGGATGTTAACGCGATCACAAAGGGAAAATTTCAAGTGAAATTAGGCGGAGAACCCACATACAATTCTATCGGCTTGTGTTCCCTACTCCTCCTCGTCCAGTTCTTGCTCCAGCTGCTCCTCATCCCCCAAGGAACGCTCTTTGGCCAAATCATGTTCCTCGGGTCACTTGGAGTGTCATGGGTGTATAACTCGTATCTCTCCTCGCTAGAGAAGGAGAAGATCCAGGCAAAGGTACTCTTCCAGAAGCTCGGAAAACTCAAGATGCGCAAATTTCGTCTTGGGACGAGGACGACAATGACGGTGTTTGCCTGTCTGCTCGTCTGCAATGGGATGGAGAGTTCGTACAGCGGCATTAATCCTGGAAAGATCCTCCGAGATTTCGTTCCGAATGATACCCAGGTGTGGCAGCGGTGGAGGAACAAGGTGGTTCGGCAGATAGAAAGTGGGTCGTCTTCGAAATCGTTGGCATATCTAGAGCTCGATGAAGAGGACCGCTCCCACCTTGTGGGAGAAAATGATGTTGCCCTCCTTAATACTCTACTTAGCGATGCAAGGTCTGCCTTTATGGGCTATCACGAGCACTTCGCGCCTTACAGTAAGCAAAGCGCGGTCTAGTACTTACACATTGCATGGCGACACCGTGTAACAATACTTACAACACTGTCAAGTTTTTTCCCCGTGTGGATCTGTAGCATATATCCAGTGGCCAATCCAGCCCGGAACCAGTATTGATATTGGACTCATTAGTACTTGCCTTGAACAAGAGTACAAGTTGCATTACCGTTGCCAAGTACCAACTCCTAACCTCAGCAGATGATCCGAGACGTGTCAGTGGACCGGTCAAGGTTTCGTGCGTGGCCCCGAGCCTCGGGTTCAGACAAAATGAAGATGCAGGAAGTTGCTAGTCAGGCCTAGTCAGGAGCCGAGTAAATGCAGGTGCCCGTATACGCAACACTTTTGAAATGGTCAACATTTTGTGCCTCTCGGAGCCGCCACTTTCGGCCACCCGGCGGAACGGCATCGCTTCAACACCGAGAGAGCCTGAGGGGTGCAGACAAAGTCACAAACCAACTGCCACAAATGCTAAGCAACACATCGCCGCAGACAATATGCTGATTTTGACAAACTCCCGGGTAGTAACTCGGATACTCAGTTTGGAGCTCTCGAAGTCGTCTCAGACGAAAATTTGATCTCCACAGCATCGTACAGCAAGCTCCGATGCCAGGCGTAGGCTGTGACTGCCTTAATCGCTATCGTACCCCATGGCTAGTGTCCCGATATGACTAGCTTCAATCCAACCGGCAGGTTTCATCAGGTTTGGTACGTTAATTTAATTCGGCCCGGGTTGGAAGTGTTTTTGCTCTTACGGGCCAACAGCAACTTCTGATCTGAGACCACGCAAGATGGTTGATGTGCTGTTGAAGTAGGTATGTAAGTTAATAATCTCTCCACTGCCTGCTCGACTAATCGCTGGATCTCTCGAGATGTATTACCTCTTTTTTGCAAGGCTCAAGAACTACCTTTATTCGAGACGGGCCCGAAGTTCGCAGCTGTGGTGCATTACTATGTAGTTCCGAGTCTTACGTACAGCATGTGCGTATCGGTTACAACATTCCTCCCAGATTTTTTGAAAAACCTGCTTGATCGGATAGACTTGAAGCAATGTCCATAACTACATTGTGCAGAATGGGTAAGTTGAGGCGGAAGCCAAACGCCACCGACTCAGCAAGATGGCTCAGCCTGGGGAGCTCAGACCGTACTCTCACGGAACCGTGACTGTGACATGAATGCATCATGAAACGATTGCGTCACGGCGGCGTGTCGGCAATGTTTTGGTTGACCGAAAGTGATCGTAGACGGACCCGCCAGACATCCGAGCTTCAGCGTCACGAAAGGCCGATCGAAATGCCGGAGAACCATCAACATCCGTGTTGGCTTCTACTAAGCCAACGAATTGGTTCAGGTATGAAGGGGGGGATTGTTCCTCTTCCTTGAATGCTGCCTGACCCGGCATTAACCTTGAACAGGCGGACCGCTTAGGTTCTTGCTTTTGCCAGCATTACCGTGACATTGACGAAATCAGAACTTTGAAAGAGCGTCAAACGATGACAGTCAAGTCACCGTTTCACATACACGCCCAAGCTCACGGTGTCTTGTCTGTGCTAGCCGTGACAAGGGTAGAAACTCACCAAGCCGAACGCGTCCCTATGTTCGAATAGCCTTCGCACCACCGCCACGGGTAGGTCTCTATCTAGCTATCCGGCAAAGATCAGCCCTATCTTGGAAACCGGGGAAAGCCTCCATATATAGGTCGCAAACATCAGTGTCTTTGCTCATCCATTCTCTCGATCTCGTAGTTTCCACAGCAAAATGGCTTCGAGCGACTCTACCAAGTCCCCCACTCTCCAACCCCGTGCCATTGTCCTTTGCTTCGATGGAACAAATGGACAGTATGACTCCACGGTGCGTTATTCGATGAATATAATATGTAATGCACGAGATAGCTCAACGGACACAGAATACCAACGTGGTCAAACTCTGTGCCCTTCTCCGTAAGGACTGTCCGGAAGAACAAGTGGTTTATTATCAGGTACGTCTACTAGTTTCGACGTATACAGGGGCATCCCGAGTTCGACTCATGTGACAACCAGCCAGGGATTGGCACATATTTTGCAACTGGAGTCATTTCACCACTATGGACATCGTTGGCAGCGCTGCTGGACAAAGCAGTCGCTTGGTATGTGCGCATGTACGATCCATGAAAGGTGAGAACTCATGACCAACGGCGACCCAGGTACCTGGACGAACATGTGATGGCGGGTTACAAGTTCCTGATGGACAATTACCGTGCCGGAGACAAAATCTGTTTGTTCGGTATGTTAATAATACACTACTTTCGTCGGGCTTGTTGCTAACCCAACGAAATCAGGCTTTTCTCGTGGCGCTTACACCGCACGTGCGTTGGCCGGAATGCTGGACAAGGTAAGTTATATATAGCTCGGAGTAGCGCACAGAGCGTGATCAATGGTGTGAAGGTCGGATTGTTACCGAAGGGCAACATACAGCAAGTTCACTTTGCTTACAAGGCGTACACTCGGACCGATAAGGAGGGCACCAGACTCGCTGCCGGATTCAAGGAGACCTTCTCGCAAGATGTCATGGTCGATTTCTTGGGCGTGTGGTAGGCTACCATCGAGATCGCAGGCTATGTTTCTGTTTCTTACTTGACGTCAGGGACACCGTACAGAGTACTGGAGTGCTCGTCAGTCGTTCATTACCCTTCACGGACTCCAACACTTCCATCAGGATATTCCGGCATGCGCTTTCTCTCGACGAAGTATGATCTATTCAAGACTATACTGTACGAAGTTTCGCTAACTATTCGCATCCAGCGGCGTGCCAGATTCCGGCCAAAGCTATACCATTGGCCTGTCGAAGACGACCAGCCCGGACAAGCGCCCGACCAGAAAAGCGTGACGACTCGGAAATCTAATTCCATCCTATCCATCTTCAAGCAATTGTTCAGGAGAAAGCACGAAAGGAACCCACCCTCTCAGAGAATAGAGAATGATGAAAGTATGACTGGTACCATCTCGTCCGTGCCCGACGATGAAGCAGCCTCTGGCGACGTGCAGACCGATTTCGTCCCTGAGGAAAAATTCTCCACGGATGTGCTCGAGGTATGGTTTTCGGGATGTCACAGTGGTCAGTCCAGAGTTCCACCCCAAGGTCGCTTTTCCACAAACTGCTCAACTCAACTCAATTTCTTTTTAGACGTTGGCGGAGGGAACGTCAGAAACGACGTCGACATTTCGCTCGCGCAAATCCCGTTGCGCTGGATGGTGGAACACATTATGGAGTCTGGATGTGGGATCCGCTTCAACAACGACAAGCTCGCGTGCCTTGGCCTTTCCGAGCTTTCCCTTCGACCACAGGCCACACCTGGACGGAAACAGTCAGGTCCAGATAACAATTGTACATTCAGTGGCAATGGCTATGTCACCGGGGTTGCCCCGGACACATCGACGAGGCGAGATGCTATGCCCTTCCCCGAGCGTTCAGACGCCCATGCGCCGATGTACGACGAGCTGGGAATGAACCTGTTTTGGTGGACACTGGAGTTCTTGCCCGTCTCCAACATCTGGCAGGACGGTGACAGATCATGGCACAGTGAATGGAGGTGAGTTTTATTTCGGAGCGTCGCTGTCGAACTTTGTCTGAAGGCACAATAGGGTCAACTGGGGAAAGGGACGGTTCATACCTTTCCGGGGACCTAAATTCCATCACACGGTGAAGGAGAGGATGGATTATGCTCCGCTGAAGTACACACCGCGGGCGATATACGATCATGACGCGGTCTACGTTTGATCGCTGCCTTTCTCAGAGAAAATATCCAGACTCGACGTTCGGATCTTGATGTTACCAAGAGAACAATTCCACTATGTATGCATATCCATTATGATTGGACTCGGAGTAGTAAAATATTGGTACTTACTTAAGTAGGTAATTGATACCTAAGTTATAAGTCTGAGTACTTCACCACTACTACTTAATAGTATGTTAAGACCGACAGTCTGGACCGGTCACCGACTGTGTACGTACTTGGTAGGCCTGAATAATTCCTACTTGAATTGAAAATTTTGCAAGGAGGTCCGCCGTCGTACATAGACACGGACAAATTCCCACGAGCAAGCCCGGGGGGCTGGCCACCAGATCATTCTTGTCTAGTCCGGTGAGATGTTTCTGCTGTGCGCTTTGAACTCGGTCACCTTTTCGCGATCTGTCGCAAACCTGTCGCATTCCAAACTCACGTGGCTATAATATATGATCCCGCAGGCGTCGTAAACAGGACTCCACTAGCAGCGTCCATTGGCTTCCTCACTTCCTTGCCATCCACCCGCCATTGTCGAATCTTTCCTTTGTGTCCTACGCTCACCGTCAGGGAGAAAATTGCAATTGTCTGAACGTGGCTAATCCTCGATATCGATATCGATCTGTTTCACACTAATGAATCTGATATTGGATGCGAAGCCCTTTTCGCTCGAGTCCTACATGAGTATCTGTCAGCACCTCAACTTCACCGGTCACTGTTACTTCACCTGCTGATCGTCTTCAATGGAAGGTCGACCATCAACGTTCCCTACTCGGTTCTTTTGCTCTCGTCAGTGCCGCCCATTCGATGGTCTTTCCTCCATATTACTCACCATTCCCCCCACTGAGCCTACTCAGGCTGCATTGAAAGACATAATACTTCAGTGGGGTGCAAAGTGGGTGGGTTATCAGTCGTTCAACACCGCAGGTGCCCCATAGTCGCCTAGCCTAAACCACATGTAAGTATACGCTCATTAACACTCACGCAGTTCCTACTCCTGGCGCTTGTGTTCGCCTCCGCCTCCGCCTATGTCTTATCACTATCACGCTCATGATGTCCTACTTTTTCATGGAGAAATCACCGCTGCAGCGAGATCAAACGCCGTTCGGTGAGGAATTCAAAGGATCGTTCTCTCTTTCGTTACTCTTTTTTGTAATTAGTCCATGCTTGATGTGGCCTGTCCTGGGAGGATGCACTAGACGCTAATTAATGTGCCAACCAACATCCAGATTTCATACTCGACTTCTGAGCACAAGAAAATGCGTATCTCATTAATGTTGTTCGATAGTGATCTGAATGTGTCAATCATGTGAGGCAGTGGAGCATAGAACGTGGTTAGCTATGCTTCGAGACCGTTTCGGTGCGACACAAACGTGCGGTCAACGGCGCCTAGGAGGGCGAGGCGTCGTGTAAGTAGCTCCCTATGGCCACACGCCCAGATGTCTTTTCGAACCAATAGTACGAGGCAGCGAAACAGACGCAGAACGTGGCAATGAACCGCAGTCAACGAGGTACAGTTTTGGTTATGCAACACTGAAGATGATATGCGAACCACTCATCGCTCTTCCTCAAGAGTAACACTCACAACTCAGCACTCCCGGAGCCGCATCGCTGAGATGATCAGCGATGGGCAATATAAGTCGTGACTACGTAACAGCTCCTCTCAGTTGATGTTCTTGCATCATCTGATCCGAGGTTTTTCGTGTCCTGTCTAGTCCGTTTCCCAATGCATGAGTCTGATAGTTCCGAGAGTCGACAAGCTGGGCGGTTCAACTCACGCCTCTCTGGAACGGTCAAGGACAACTCGAAAGATACGCATTCTTTGGTGCAAGTGACCTCTAGGTCGCGAACCGCTCCGTGAGTCCGTCAGCATTGTATGCACCACATGACTTCTAAGGAAACGACCATGAATGGGCGCGCGGACATGGCGCTGGGCAAATCATGTCGGATCCGCCGTGTGCGAGGTCTTCACAATTATCCTTTTCAGATTCGATTCAATCGTGTCATAGTTAAACGCCGCACGGCGTGCATATCCACATCCACACACTTCTCTATGAAGATGTCAAGCAGCTTGCAAGGTGCCGCCACCTCCACTGTGGGTTTAGCACCGATATTTCCAAATGTTCCAGGAAACGAAGGCAGGAGGAAAGCAATTAATATGGACAAGGGTTATCGCCCGTGGAGGCTGATCAAGTCGAAGGTGGAGTTCTTGCATGCGTCCTGCATATCATAATTTGCTCAACAATGTACATCAGATCAGTTAGTCTATCAGCGGAGCCTTACCCAATGATCCCAAATGACGCCTTCTTTAACCTAGCCAATAGCTCCTGCGTCCAACGTCGCGATGCCGTAGGGATATAGGGGTATAGGTTCATGAGTCGGGAGACCGAATATCACATCCCGCCGGTGGACGTATGAACATTCTAGTTGTGAATAACTCGGTTAGAAGGCGAGGGATAAGGAGAAAGGAAATTCCTCTGGGAATCACGGCAAGGATCAGGCATGTGGTGCGTACATGACTGGCAGATGAAACTGTGGATGAGGGGAGGCATCAATGAAAACGAGCACCCAGGCCCTAGGAATGAGCGTGCACGTATATTACCAAGAAGTGATGGCAAACTGAAAGGAAACGACGAGGTATTCACCTTTCTACCCTACCCAGCACGTCCAGCATGTCCAGTATATTTTCTACAGTGATGAGGCGGATGACCGGTGAGTGAGTGTGCAAGACCATCGACGTACAATGCTGACAAGAGAAATAGAGCCGTTCGAGCAGGTGGGAGGCATCAGCGACCAACGAAAAAGAGTTATTGACGGATACTCAGAAACCGACTAACTTCGCCTCACATATTTTGACTGGCCCGAATCGGATTGAAACCAAAGATAACATCCATTCGGTCAGGTTTCTCGCTCACGGGGAGCACGTCGTGACCGGAGGATGGCATGAGAATATTCGCCAGTGGCGAGTGGCGAGTGGCAAGGAACTTGAAGTAGGGAACCCAATGGACGCTGGAAACAATGTTTTCAATGTTACTGTCTCGCAAGACGGTCAGTGGGTCCTGTGTGGGACGCAGAGTGGTCAAGTGAGGGCGTGGAACGCGACGAACAACGAAATGGTTGTCGACTTCAAAACGCACCAAGACCAGGTGCATGCAGTGGACATCTCGGCCGATGACAAGAAATTCGCGACAGGATCGGATGACAAAACAGTCAGCGTCTGGTCATTTCCTACAGGTGATCGACTGCTTGGCCCTTTGAAACACAACGCAAGCGTCACCACAGTCAAGTTCTCTCCCGGCGGAAAATACCTCGCTACTGCCTCTTCCGAGTCGTCTGTTTGGGTCTATGACAGTCACGACGGCCGACTCCTTGCGAACTTTCAACTTAAAGTCAGCTCAAGTCATAACGAGTCTCTGGCCTGGGGGAGAGATGCCAAACGCCTATTCGCCTTGTCTTGCGACGGCGACATCCATTGTCTTGACGTGTCCACCAAGGCGACGCTGGCAAAATGGCGCATTCACAGCGGCAAGCCAAAGTGCATCGCACTGACGTGCAACGACGCGGTCATCATAGCCTCCGCTAACTCATCGCTCTCCCTCTGGGACACCACGACGCATCAACAAATCGGGACCATCATTTACTACCCCCACAACATCTCGTCTATGGCCATCTCACAAAGCTGCGACATTGCGACCGCTGGAAACGGAGAAATCACACTCCGGGATCTTTCCAGCATTCTTCCAGAACCTTACCGCGCCGATGTGAGTAACTATGCTCGTTTAAAACCACGCCCTTTTCATTTTCTCCTTTGCTACTCTAGGTGCGCTTGGAGCGAGAGCTCAATCGTTTGAAGTTTGAAAGACCGGATTTCTACAAAATAATCATGAACGTTCGTGCGAGAGACATGTGTAAAAGTATGGCTACTATCCGAATGGTACCGTTGTGTTGATATTCAGTTCTACCAGAGGATGATCTGATTCAAGAACTCCGTGACCAACTTGCTACGGCCGACAAGGAAAAAGAAAACCTTCAATCCCTTCATGTTCATGGCGAAAAATCAAGTGCGTCCTGTTCCAGCCTTGTTAACGCTCCTGTTTAATAAAAGTATCAACGAATAATTTTACCACCTGCGTGCCTCCCCTCAATACGAAGTCAACCAACTAACTGAGACTAACAAGTCTCTACTAGCAAACCTTGATGCGAAGGAAAGGAGCTTAGGTGTGTTTGTTATCATCTGGACTCGGGAGTCTCTCACCCATTTTCTGTAAATAGGTCACCTTGAGCAAACCATCCAAGATCTCCGCAAACAGCTCACCGAAAACGCACTCCATGCGGACGACAAGAAGCTCAAGTGCGAAGCCACGCGTGCTCACGGTCGAATATATGATGTCGCACAGTCTCTTCTCGATATTGCGAATGCGATATCCAAAGACCTCGAGCCTAATAAATCGATTGTCCACCAACTCGAAGGTAAGTTTGTGTGTGGTACTCTACTGCATTGTTGCTCACTTCGCCTTCGAAAGCTCTACTAATGAGAGTAGCGAAGGTTGCGTTGTGTTGTCGCTCAGCCAATGACGCATTGGGAGGGGCAGATAAGGTTTGAAATTTTTGAAAAATTTTAAAGGCATGGTAATTCTCATGCTATTTGGTTCAAGCCTCCAAAGTTAAAGTTTCATGTGTATCGGGCGGTCTGCGATGCTCTCGAAAGTGACGATCGTGTTCAAGAGGCTATCGAATATTTTCGAAAGATGCAGGATGAGCTATCGCAGGAGACAAGTGTCCCGGATGAACGATCTCGATGGGAATCGGGTGAGTAGCCGCAATGACAATGCTGAGACTTGGTTGAAAACCTCCCAGATTTTCGACAGCGTTGTATCGGGAAGCTGGAAAAGGAGGGTGACGCAGCAATGGATTCGAAGAATCACGATGCAGCCATCAGATGCTACGTCAATGCACTCTCGCTTGACCCTGCAAACAACATGGTAGTCGAATGCGGCAAGGTGCGAGTGGGTTTGTTGGAAGACGGACTCATGAGTTGACTGACACGTTGCAATTGACGGCATTGATAGTACGATCAGGCTGCCGAATACCACCCATCATCCTATATAGGGCATAAATGGAAGCATGCTGTATTGCACAGCATGGGTCGTTACAAGGAGGCATTCAAAGCATTCGAGATCATGCTGTCGGGGATGAAGAATTCATCTGACCCACAGGTTAAGGGTGAGCATTTTACTCATATTTCGCACGACATGGGCCGATTTTGTGTCGATAGATATGCGAAGTCGGTATCTCGACGCGACCCCACAGATACAGACCATCGTCGAACAGACGATCCGTGACATTCCCCGTGTACTCATCGACACCGTTACTGGTCGTCTCTATGATAAGACGATGCAAGCATCGGCCTTCGAGGAACTCCCTATTTTCAACGAGCTGCGTTCTTCCATGACTACCCGCGATCGGTTCGATCTTGCGCGCATCAAGGAAGAGGTGGAGAAGTTCTACGAATATGTGATGTTCTCGCACAGGTGGCAGCCAGCCGAGCCAACATTCCAAATGGTCGAGAATGCCGTAATCTATGGACTACCGGCATCCCCCGCAAACGACAAACTCATCAATTTTTGCAAGGTGGTGCAGTCTCGCCGCTTCCGATGGGCATGGAGCGACACATGCTGTGTTAATCAGAGCGACAAGGGAGTTCAGCAAGAATCAGTCGTTGCCATGTATCGGTGGTACTGTCGCGCGGCACTCACGATCGTCTATCTTCTTGATGTTCACTCCAAGTCGCAAAAGAAGGGCTCCATGAGAGGGAGCATCTGGAATACGCGCGGATGGACATACCAGGAGTATGTCGCCTCCAAAGTTTTACAGTTTTATACAGAAGACTGGCAGCCGTACCTCGACCTCGACATGTTCAATCACAAGGAATCGTCTATCATTCTTGAGGAGATGGAACAGGTAACCAACTTTGCCACTGAGACCCTTGCTACGCTTGAGCCAGGGTTGACGAGGGTGCGCGAGAAGCTCTATCTAGCTTCGAAGCGCCAAACGACGCGGGAAGAAGACATTGCATACTCCTTGTTCGGTATCTTCAAAGCTGCCCTCCCAGTCATATACGGCGAGGGTAACCAAGCAGTCGGACGACTGTTGGAATACATCCTCACGCGGTCGGACAACGTCAAGATTCTCGCCTGGACCGGAATCTCGGGAAGTAGTCACACCTACCTCCCTTCAGACCTCACTGTTTACAATCAAGTCGTTCCACCGCATGTTCCGCAACTGGTTGAGACCTCCGAGATGGATCGGATGGTTATGGATGTGCAATCACGCTTTCATGATCACTCTCCGATTGTTAAGCTGTATGAACACCTTCACAATCTCTCACCTCTGTCGTTTGTTGCTGGTCGACTGCGACTTTCTGGTCTCGTTTTCCCCCTCGACGACCTCGAACGTCTTTCGGAATGTGTCTACCGCGCGACAACACCCGCTCTTGGTGACGTGCAGATCGAGACCAATGACAAGTTGGAAGGGATGAGAGGCTTAGTTCTTATCCATCCGTGGATCAATCCTCTTATCGACGAGGATTTCTGCGGTAGCACTGCTCAGTTTGATCTCGACAAGCGCTCACTGCGGCTTCTCGTTCGCCTCAGGCAGTCGTTTGGTGCGCTGTTGCTTGCTTCTCAGGGGCGCGTGCAGTACACGCGTGTCGCGACGAACAGTTTCATCAAGGTTCAGGTCCGATCCGAGACGTCGTTGGAGGAGTTGATGCAGAATATTCGTACGGTCGACGTGCAGTAGCCGTGCGTAGCTCGCTTCGCGTATTGGACGATGTGCGTTCAGTTTTATTTCCCTTCAGAGTGTATCTCACAGCGTCAGAAAAGGAAAGGCAAATGTAATGAAGTGAGGGCAGCATGGATGGATGCGGAGAAAGGTTGGCTGAAGAGGAATAGGGTTTGATGACATGAATTGAACTGGTAGTGAGAGGTGATAGGGGGAAAAAGCAGACAGTGGGACGTGGAACCTGGAGGTGCACATTTCTATCCATTCGGTGCCGGATGTACCAACTACGCACCGCCGCCTTGCACCGCTTCGATCGCGATCGGGGTGGCACGGCGTGCATGACCGCGTGACGCGGGAATAATACGAAGGAGGGCGAGGGCGACAATCGTTGTCATGTTGTGGTGGCACGCCTGCGCCGACCCGCTGCGAGGGAGGTGACAACGAGGCAATGCAGGATTGGGGAGCGTGTACACAGGGTCGGACCGCCGCACCTTGATCACCAGCTGTGGGGAGTCAGGACCCTTTTTGATGTCGGCAATGCATTATCGATTATCACTGAGGTCACTGCCAGTGAACATTGCCATATGTGACCGACGATCATTCTACCATCAACTTCACACCAGCGCGCTTGTATGTAATATCTTCAAGTTGTGCTTTTCATCTGCTGCCACGTTTTTTGCGTGTGTTGCTGTACTTCTGCCCACCGCGTGTTTCTTCCACGCTGCCAGTTTTTCCTTTGTATCATCGCCCTCCATCTTAACTGAAGATAATCTGGGCTCTTCGGATCGCAACACGTTGCAAATGGACGAATTGCTGTCACGGTAAAGCTTCAATCCAATATGAATTCATTGGTATTCTCATTGGTATTTCTTTGTGGCATAACATTCCGAACGTATCTAGCATACACTCTCGTCAATCAATGGTTGCTCCCACTTTGCTGCTTGACACGACTCCTTTCACCCTTTGTACTTCGGGTGTAGCTGGCCTCGTTGGTGGAGACGAGGCTGTGTTAGCCATGGCCGCTGTCCATGTCTACGAGAGCAGACGGTGGTTAGGGTGGTACAACTCTCCAGGATCATACCAGCTTGCCAAACGACTGGATCTCCTTGCAAAGTCAAGGGTTTCTAACTGCTTTTCCCCTGGTGTTCATACTGATCCTATCAATTTGGTCGACTTGGACATTACCAAGGGTCCCAAATTCAGAGCCGTCTACTCGGGTACCGTTATTGAAGATACTGGATACGTGGGTTCCCTCCTCGTGGAAGAATGTGCTATTCGGGAAGGAAAAGCGGTCGATGAGGGGAGAAAAACGGGAGTCGTTGGAGTCACAATCGTCAAGCTCAACCGCGAACCGTTGACACGCATGTATCCCAAACGGCTCAACTCTTACACCACCATCATCTTTGCCGGTATTCCCATCGCTGTCAGCCTGTCCTGCTGTGCACAATGTGTTGTCTTTGGGGACTGGTGTGCCTTCTCACTGATCCTCTTGGGTATCCTCGCGAACGGCATCTCCTCTCTGGTCATCGGTTCAGGAAAGCTCCAGTTCACACATCCTGACCCCGCCAAGGGATCGCCTCGTGGAGACGGCATCCTTGTTTCAGGCAGGGAAATCGTGTTGCTGATGGGCGCAGAGAGTGCCGTGAACTCTATCACCCGTGGGAGCTTCGCTCTCAGCTTCTCCAGTGAGGTTGAGTTCGGAAGGATCGGATGGTGTTCTACCCTCCTCACTACCCAATTCATCGCCCAGTTGCTCCTTATCCCCCAAGCTTCCCTGTTTGGTCAAATTCTGTTTGTCATTTCCCTCGGTGTTTCTTGGGTTTACAACTCTTGTTTCACCTCCTTGTATAAGGATAAGATCCGACGGGACATTCTATTCAACAGCGTACTCGAGGGATATGTTTTGACCAAGTATACATTGGGCACGTTCACATCCGCCGTCGTTTTTGCTCTCCTCGTTCTTCGGCCTGAAGAACCGATCAAATTCCTTGATGAACTCCTTCCTGATACAAACGTCTGGACGCAGTGGAAGCAGACGATCGTGCAGCAGCTCCTCCACGAGAAACCCCAGTTCGCTGTCGTTAACGGGAAGGTGGGCGGGCTCACTGAAGAAGAAGGAAAATTATTCGAGAAACTGTGCAGTGACGCTCAAGCAGCGTACAGTTCTTACACCAAATGTTTCCTTTCTGGTTAATACGTTTTGATCTATGTTTGGAGACACTATTGAGCGTGATTACCCTAATTCGAAATTCTGCTTATTTGCCTTCAATTCCTTCTCATTCCTTCCCTTTCATCCTGGTATATGTTGTATTACTTCCCGTCGTCGACAGGCTTCAATGATCTGAAAGTATTCCATTTCAATGTATTTATCATAGCCAGACTTGGTTCGAATGCCCGATCTATCATAAGTCATTACAGTGCATTCCCCGCTTTTGGACACCATGCGCTGGGAGGAGGAGAGCTGCATGTACTCGGCAATCGAGATCATCCGGTGTGAGTTGCGTACTTGGCAAGGCTGTGCTCGTACCTCTCTTAGGCTCGTTACGCCACAATATTGGTAGTGCGCCTGCTAGTGGGCGCCAAGTTACTCGTCGTCACCGACAAAGATACGCGTACGTCCTTCGATCCATTTCTCTTGTTGGATCATCGAGACGGTCTACTAATTAGCTAAGACCTAGTCTCGAAACCTGACATTCTATTTTAGAAAGCCCATAGGCTAGCACCCGATGCACTGGCAGCTGCTTCCTAGTAGAACGGAGATCCCGGAACGCTTCGCCACAGCCAACCATTCCCTCCTGGAAAATCTGTGCTGAGACCCTGCTGACGCACGCCTTTTGCTCGGAGCCGGTGACGGCTCCGGGCTCCAGCCGAAGCCCCAGTGGCTTTAGCGGTCTTCGATGGTGCCAGTGACGAAATGCAGTAAGGCTTCATTCAAATATAAATTCAAATGTATCATAGATATTCCCTCCATAGTGTTTATACCTCGGCCTCCCGTTGCTTGATGGCTACCTCCGATTTACCACTCCACCTTTGTACCTCGGGCGTGGCCGGCCTCGTTGGTGGAGGCGAGGCTGTGTCAGCCTTGGTCGCTGTTCATGTCTACGAGAGCAGGCAGTGGTTTGGTTGGTACAATTCTCCAGGATCATACCAGATTGCCAAGCGACTCGGCCTCCTCGCAAAATCAAGGATTCCCAACGCCTCTTACCCTGGTGTTCTTACTGATCTCACCAAGTTGTTGAAGTTGGACATCACCAAGGGTCCCAAATTCAGTGCCATCTACTCAGGTACCGTTATTGAGGATACTGGCCACGTGGGTTCCCTCGTCATGAAGGAATGTGCTGATCGGGAAGGAAAGGCTATCGGTGAGAGGAAAACGGAGGTTATTGGAGTCACGGTCGTCCAGCTCAATCACATCCCTGACACTCGCATGCATCCCATACACATCCACCCTTACACCCCCATCCGTGCAAGCATTCCGATAGCCACCAGCCTCGCTAGCTGTGTAGCATGTGGTGTTTTTTGGGATTGGTGGGCGTTCTCGCTAATCCTCTTGGGTATCCTCGCGAACGGTGTCTCCTCTTGGGTCATCGGTTCAGGAACGCTCCAGTTCGAACATCCTGACGCCGCCAAAGGGTCACCTCTTGGAAATGGCATCCTAGTTTCGGGAAAGGAGATCGTCTTGCTCAAGGGCGAGGAGGGCGCCGTAAACTCTATCACCCGTGGGCGCTTCTCTCTCAAGTTCACCGAAACTTGGTTCGGAAGGATCGGATGGTGTTCTGTCTTCTTCAACATCCAATTCATCGTCCAGTTGCTCCTTATCCCCCAAGCTTCCCCGATTGGTCAAATCCTTTTTTCCGCCTCTCTGGGTGTTTCCTGGCTTTACAATTACTGGTTATCCTCGAACAAGGACAAGGACAAGATCCAACGGGACATGCTATTTAATAGCGTACTAAAAAAGCCTGATTTGACCAAGCATTCATTGGGCACGTTCACATCCGCCGTCGTTTTTTCCCTCCTCGTTCTTCAGCCCAAGGAACCAGAAAAATTCCTTGACGGACTCCTTCCCAACAACACGAAGGTGTGGAAGCAGTGGAAGAAGACAATTGTGCAGCAGTTCCGTGACGAGAAGAGGTTCGAGTTCTCCGACTCTAACTCGCAGTTGGGCGGGCTCGGTGAAGAAGAAGAAATTTTACTCCAGAAACTGTGCAAGGACGCTCAAGAAGCGTCCGATGGTTACGATACCATGACGATAAGTAATAGTTCTCCCATGCCAGACGACCCTGTGTGACACAAGTCACACCATCGGTTTACGCTTGCATTCTAACTGATCCTTTTTCACCTGTATTCGGAAGCACTTGTCGAGAGTGACTACCCTTGTTCCTATTCGAAACTATCTATACCTTTTGCCTCTGATTGCTTTTCACTTAACCTTCCCTCTCGTCCTGCTATATTTCCCATGCAGTAGTTACTATCTAATGCTTCCTGAAGGTTGATGTCAACGACCTTTGATTGTACCTTCATCTAGTTAGACTTGGCTCAAATTCTCGATCTAATATCATGCTTGTAAGAGTGCCTTCCCCGCGTCATGCGCACCAAGTTAAAACGAGAGTCCTCCGAATAAAATCCATGATGGCATGATGATGCAGAAACAAATACCCAAAGACCCAAAGTTCTTGAATCGGACCCGTTAAAGTTAGAACAGTTGTTTGTTTAATCAGTACTTGACGGCGCTCGCAAGCGCCAATTCAACACTGACTTCTTGGCTCGAAAGTACCCTATGTTGATATGAGGCTGTCAAAGTCAGCCCAGGTGTGCGTCAGCGAACGCACGGTTAGAATATTATGATTATGCGTAAATGAAGAGTAAAGGGCATCTAAAATTCCTTTTCCGGTGTTTCTGTCTACTAACGCGTACATTTCTGGGCCCGGCTTTAGCGACCCGTGATTCACCATATGATGAAGGTAAGGGTATGGTAAGTATTCGTGCCATTCGGATATAGTCTGCGGGTAATATACAATCGGGACAAGGTACTATCTCTCGGACGAACCTCAAACTCAATTTTCTGATCTCGATGCCACCCGGAGAGCTTGAACTGCCACACTATCATGTATGTATACATCTGATGGTTATGATGAAGGAATAGGTAAACGTTTTTATGACGCATCATCACCTAGTGTATGTTAGTACTCGAAACGAAATAAAGTCGACGAGTGCTAGAGTCACTTATCCGGCAATTCCTTATACGTGTGCTTCGATGTGACCTTGAACTGACCATTTTCCCATCGCCCCAGCACCTCCAGAACTACCACACCTGCGTCAGCGTATACGCAGCATTCATTGATGGTGAGTCTACAACGGGTCTCCTTGCGAGTGGAAACAGCCTCACAGAGAGATCGTAATTCAGGAGGGGTCAGATTGTCTTTGCACACGGAGGTTGGCACTTTCGAGAGGCAGACTGAATGTAGCTCTAGTTCCTCCAATTCTGGTGCAAATATCCCATTTCGACCTTGATCAACATCACCACCCAGGTTTTCTGTGCCATGGTGAGAAGGGAGAAAGAGTAGGGAAGTTATGTCGGGCATGTAACCTTCACTCAATTTGATGTGTCGTAGATTCGGGAGCCACCTCGACATCTTCTCCCAAAGGTCCAACGAGCATACTGGTCCGATGAAATGAATACTTTGGATGTTCGTCAACGGAATGGAACCATAGAAGTCATCCAACATGCGATCTTCTTCGTCTACTGTTTCCGGATAAAGCTTAACACAGAGGGGAGTGTTATGATCCCATTTTGTAGAATACATCGGGGGAATTTCATGTTCGCATTCCAATGTACTGAAGGTGAGGTGCATATTTATTTGATGTCTGTTATGGATCACCATCGAGCGAATTGTCGGACCAACGAGTGCCGGATCATTGGATGCGGTGATCCTTTGTGTGAGAAGAGACGACAGCTGACGGTAGTAGAATGGATGAATGTCGAGCAACTCAGTATCTAGGCATTCCAGAAAGACTCTTGCTCCCAATGGGATGTTAACGCAGGCCAAGAATGCAACGACCATCGAGATCGGAGCTGATACATAAAGTTCGGAGAGACATGGTAAATTGACGGTTGGGGTAGCACTGACTTCTCCATTGGAGAGAAAATCGTGGGCTTCGAGAAGAACATCATGGAGAGACAAGTATACGAGGCTTGGCATACAGCACAGGACAATAAGGAACTCTGTCATAGTTTGTTGAAGGTAGGGATCGGACAGTTCGAGGACCGTCAAGTCATTCAGCCTGAATGAATACCATGGGAGCGAACAGTCCATTAGCTTCAGTATACGGAGGGCTGGAGTTTCTCCTCCAAAATGCAACAGAGACACCTCAGGCTCTTCTATTGTGTTGAGCCCCAATAAATCCAAATATTCCAGGCAAGGGGCGCACGAGAAAAGGAATTTAGACAGGATCCGAGAGTCGCGGACCCGGCTCAGGCCAGGGAGATGAAGGTAGAGCGTTTGGATGCGTTCCACGTGGTTCATCACCTGCTCTATGATAGACAACACTCGAGATGGTTCATCTCCAGGACGAAGATCACCATAGACTTTCAATGGGACATTCTTCGATCTAGCCAGGAGCTCCTGGGACCAGCGCTGCGACGTTCTGGGAATGTAGGTCCAGAGAGATGGGCAGCCGAGGGCTACATCCCGCCAATGGCGACAGACATATGAAACATTGGCCCAACTAGGTGCAGTTGGCATAGAATCACCATATTTCCCGTAAACATAGGAGTCGCGAGCGTTATGGATAAATATGATTTCAAGTAACTCAGCTGGAAGGCGAGAGATGGGGCAAAAGGGATTCGTTTGGGCGTTGTGGCGAGAGCTGTGCAACACCAGAGCTAGATCAACATGCTTATCTGTGAGGGGCAGGGCCGCGTCTTCCATAAAATGCGGATGTTCAAGTTGGCAGAGAGGAAGCTACACGCAGCCTGGTCTTCGGATGCACACAGTCACAGGAAGCTAAAGCTAGGAGTGCTCCCAGAAGGGTTGATAAAAAAAAAGGTCGACCTATATGAGCGATTTTATTAGTTGAGTTATTATTATGAAGCTGCTTGAAGAATTACCGAGTAGCAGGAGAGATCGGATTATGCGGCAGCATGGCTAGATGCGAATATCTTTCCTTTTCCGGAAATATAGGCTGCTGTGCCCCCGCCCGGGCCCGCATCCGAGTCAAAATGGACCAACTTGAACTCGCTTACCTCCCAAGCAACCAAAAAAATGTAAGTAAAATTAAACATAAAACTACCCCCAAGTTTACCGAGTCCACCTTCAGTCAATCCATCACCATTGATAAAGACACACCCCCTGTCTTCGATGCCGGTTTCCTCAATGGCAGGCTACCATCGAGATTGCAGGTTATGTTTATGTGTTTCAATTGACGTCAGGGACACTATACATACAGAATATTGGCCCGGGAGTGCTTGTCAACCGTTCATTGCCCTTCACGGACTCCAACTCTGCCATCAGGATATTGCGGCACGCGCTTTCTCTCGACGAAGTTAGGTCTGTTCAAGATATACAAAGTTGCGCTCACTATGTATTTGCCATCCGGCGGTGTGCCAGATTCTGGCCAAAACTGCACCATTTGCCTGTCGAAGACGACTTGCCCGGTCAGGCACCCGACCAGAAAAGCGCGACGACTCGGAAACCTAATTTAATCCTATCCATCTTCAAGCAATTGTTCAGGAGAAAGCACGAAAGGAACCCACCCTCCTAGAGAATGGAGAGTAATAAAAGTATGACTGTTCCCATCTCGTCCGTGCCCGACGATGATGCAGCCTCTGATGGCAACACACAGACCAATTTCATCCCTGAGGAAAAATTCACCACGGACGTGATCAAGGTATGGCTTTCGGGATGTCACAGTGGTAAGTTCAGAGTTCCACTCTGAGGTCACTTTTTCACAAACCGCTCAACTCAAGTCAATTTCTTACGTTGGCGGAGGGAATCTCAGAAACGACGTCGACATGTCGCCTGTGCAAATCCCGTTGCGCTGGATCCCGTTCCAACCGAGTGTTCATTGCATGGTGGAACACATCGTGCAGTCTAGATGTGGGATCCACTTTGACAGCAACAAACTCGCGGACCTCAACCTTTCTGAACGTTCCCTTCAGCCATAGGCCCCACCTTGACGAAAAACAGTTGACAATTGCACATTCAGTGGCGATGACAATGTCACCGGGGTTGACCCGCACACATCGGAGAGGCGAGTTGTGTACCTTTCGCCGAGCGTTCTGACGCTCATGCGCTGCTGTTCGATGAGTTGAGAACGAACCTGTTTTGGAGGACACTGGAGTTCTTGCCCGTCTCCAACATCTGGCAGGACGGTGACAGAGCGTGGCACGGTGACTGGTGGTGAATTTTTATTTTGGAGCGTCGTTGTCGAACTTTATCTGAAGTCACCATAGGGTTACTGGCAACTAGGGAAAGGGATGGTTCATCCTTCCGGGTACCCAAATCCCATCACGCAGTGAAGGTGATGATGGATTGCGTAGCGCTCAAGTACACACCGCGGGCGATCTACGAGCCCGACGAGGTCTACATTTGATCGCTGCCTTCTCCAGTGCCTTGCATGCTGGTGGCTCCCACCGTGGGTGTACAAGCCACTATCCAGTCAGTGTTGTGTGAAGTGGTTAGACTCACCCATTGTTGCAGTTCACGTCTAC
>JBBPPG010000227.1:0-34876 GCA_038091855.1 Leccinellum luteum | reverse complement strand
TCTGTCCGTTGCATATACGCCAAGATGTCCTCCGGAGTTGGCTCTCTCCCCGCCCTGCTTGCTCCCTCCCCACGACCATTGCCATTGCCACGACGCCCGCGACGCATTGCACCCAATGCATCTCGCACATATGTCGCCAAGAAACGTGGCGTCAGTGGAATGTACGCTTCTTCGTCCGCAAGAGGATCCGAGAGGTATGCCAGATCCGTATCTGCATCGACGACGTTGCATTCAGAACCTCTGGGGTTGGGCCTGTTTCCAGAAGATTGTCGAGGCGCATGATAGTGCGAGTAGAGTGAGGCAGACGCTGATGACGTGTACAAGACGGAGGCAGACAATGAAAAAGAGTGCGAGAGGTCCGTGGAAGTGCTCGTCGTAGTGTCTCCGCGACTCCAAAGTTCGTTCTGATCTCGAGATCCACCTTCCTCGAAGACAGGAGGGGGTGGCACTGGCAACGGCCGCACGTCTCCATCCCAAAGTACGATACTCCCCTCCTCGTACAATTTGACCACCGCCCACGAAAACAGTCGTTTCATCTTTTTGCGGGGAGGGTCTGCAGGTGCGCTGGCTCCGGTCTTGGGTGTAGATCTGTTCACTTCCCCGGACCTACTCGGTCTTGACAACGACACAGAGGTCGACGATGTAACACGACCATTCCCTCGGTCCTTTTCTCGATCGGCCCTATCTCTTCTTCGTGCTTCGGAACGGACTACTCGCGCAGCTAGTAATGCCAACTCCGGCACACGTCGGAGATGTGAGATCGTGAAGCCTAGCCTTGACGCGTCCCCGTCCCCGTCCTCGTTATAAGTTGCATTATCAGCAGCCCATGTTTCGCCTAATTTGGGGCGGACGCGGGGACGTGGTGTCGGTTCATCGCTCTCATCTTCGTCTCGTGCACTTTTCATCGGCGTCGTGGGGCCTCCACACGTGCTCCGCGAGGGAGAAGGACAGGAAATAAGAAATGGCGGCGGAGCATTGTCCATGTAATGCTTGATATACAGTCGAAGTGTGTTCGCCGTGAGGTCACGCGCGTGTAGACGCGATGGATGCCGCAACTTAGGATACCGCGGTAACTGGCGATGCGAGGGGGAAACACCATAAAAGCGTACATGTCAACGAATTAGGGAGGATGGCGCTTGGTCTCGACTCACTTCGTATGCTTTGACAGGACTGGAGGGTTTGCATGGACTAGAAGGGGTTGAAGATGCAATAGACGGTGCTATGGGCGAGGATGGGACATGCGAGTGTTGATAAGTGGAGTGGGCACGTGTCGATATGGACGGAGGTCGATTCCGATTTTGAAGCGGCAATGGTGCAGGTGGCGGTGCGGGGAGATTATATGACGAGTTGGGACCCGGATGTATTGAAAGCGAGGTACCAGAGAATACGTTCGCATCTGCGTCCATACCTGTTTGTACTGTGGAGGTGACCAACGGAGGGACACGCGAAGTAGGATTGGTAGATGGGACGAAGGGAATAGTAAGCGAGTACTTTGTCCTGTGGAGCTCGATGACATGTTCGAAATGTGTTATCTCGTCGAGCGAAGAAGAACAAGGGTCTGCAACCGTGAACAGACTGAAAACCAAGAGGACAGAGAACTAACCGATCGTATCGGCATGTATCTGTTTCGATTCGTAATGTCGTACGACTTTACCGACCACGCGGACTGGGTAACCGGGTTCTGTGATCGGGGGTGGTGGTTCTGTGGACTCGAGCGTGCGCAGTTTGGCCTTGTCGAGATGCGCTTTCTTAGGTGAGACAAGCTTTGTGCTCGAACATGCTGAAACAGCTGGCTGGGGAAAACTGTGCAATTGTGCAGGAGGAGCAGGGCGAGGATGACGAAGGACACAATCGATTACGGCTGTTCCATCGTCGACTGGCCAAATCATTAGAGGTTGCGGGGAGAACGTGGATAGAACCGACTGGTGTAGATTGTACGCTTATCGTACACCTGAATGCCCACGACCATGCCAAAGAGGAGGACGGTACGACAGGGTGTGTGACCGAGCCAAAAGAAGTCGACGGCTGGTTCAAGAGTCAGTAAGCAATTAAGGGAAGAAAAGGAAAGAAATACTTCTGTCTTTATTTTGACGCATGTCAAGAACGTCGTGCACAAAACAAGGCGCAATGGCCTCCTTCGTGAATGTCCACTGCCAAATTTGCTGGTCCATGAGGAGAAGGTAAATTGAACGCGTGACACTATAGGGTCACGTGAATGTTACATTGTACGATGACGACGACGGCGTTGACCGACCACCTCCGCTCGTTGTCCACGCCGACGCCCTACACCGACACCATTTACCACCCCTTCCTCACAGACGCAGCCGCGTTGACCCTCCCCGCCTCCCGTCTTGCTCTCTACCTCTACCAAGACCGCATCTACGCTGCTCAAGCCTACCCCCGCTTCATCGCACAGCTCATCGCCAAAATCCCTCTCGAAGACCCTAGCCCAACCTCTCTTGCAACCCCTACACTCACTCTTCTCGTTGGATGCCTCACCAATATCGTTCGCGAAGTCGCCTTTTTCGATGCCACCGCTCGCACGTATAATCTACCTCTCGACCATGGCTACTGGCACGAACGCAAGCCCACCAGGGACTATACCGCAGAGATGGCGAGGATCGGCGCATTTGCGTCACTCGAAGACGGTCTCGTGTTCTTGTGGGCAATGGAAAAGGTTTGCGCCGTCGATCGCAGCGTCGTTGCGTACTGGAATCGTTGCTAGGTCTATTTGGACGCATGGTCTGCCGTCTACGATGCCCTCCCGCAATCTTCCGCGTTTCAATCAGCAGCTGGTCTCACAGGCGAGGCGATAAGAGACCTCTCTTACAACTGGTCCAACGCCAATCCCGGCTTTCTGAAATTTGTAAACGATATTGGCGATCTCGTAAATGCCTACTTTGCCCCCGTAATGAAAGGCCAGCCATTGGCCGGACGCAGTGCACAAGAGGCACTGTCTCGCGCAGAGGCCATGTGGGCCCGCGTCATCGAGCTCGAAAGAGAGTTTTGGCCCAACGAGGGCGAAGAGGACACGCTCCGTGCGGATAAGTAAAGGAAGTCTGAAGATATACTTGGTGGATCCTACACGTATTTGTTTGCGGGTAGACGACACGATGATCGGTTTGTAAGTCCTTGTTGAGTTGTGACACCCACGCTGTGCATTCATATGCGTGGTATTGTACCATTATTTCTCTCAGGATAACACGCATCCACCAACTAACTACATGTATACATATATCCCTGAATGGAGACCTTGACATCAATATCCATAATGTCTGAGACCAGACCAGGAAGCCCATGCTCGGGACCTCCGGGTGAACAGGATCACACATTTGAACGCAAGAACTGCGCGTCACATGTGTGTGGTTGAAGAGGTGATGTTCTTTGAGCTCTTCAATACTATCCATCACACTGAGGGGCGAGCCGCTGCTGGCTCGGAACACTGCAGCCAACGGAACATCATTCGCTCGCATAAGAGTGTGTATACACGCCGAACAAACGTTTGCTTCGAACGTTGGTGAGGATTTGCATAGCATATGATCAACCAAAGGCGAGCGTGCTTTGGGTAGGCCTGAGCACTCGCACACGACTCGCAATGTAAAGGTTGCCTCGAGCATATCTAGCCTCCTCCCGCCGACCACGAAGTACTTTCAACTCTACGTTCTATTCTTCGACGAGCTACCCTTGCGCTTTTCAGAGATGGAGACAGAAAACACAGGCAGTTTCGAAAACATCCGAGAGAAATTTGGTCGCTTCAGGATCCTTATCATCGGGTGGGTAAATGCTGGCAAAGCGACCATTCTCCGTGCGATCTGTAACTCTACCGAAAACCAGGAGGTCTGTGATAGAGGGGGAAACAAGGTGCGGTGCGCGCCTGGTTTCCTATGGATGACTTGTATATGAAACTGCGCGAGTAGATCGATTTGAACCAAGTCGAGGGAACAGGAGGGTGAGTACCGCTACATACTTGACTCAGACATGACTCGGAGGTGCGGTTCGATCAATGTACGTTGCTAGCGAGGAATGGACGACATCGAGGACGAATTGATCTTCCAGAGCAATGACAATTCGTCTTCCGTAACTCGCGTGGCTTCAATGCCGGTTCTGAAGACGAATTTCAACGATTGAAGGAGTTCGTTGCTGATCGTGCAAAGACAACTTTCCTCAAGAAATGCATTCATGCGATCTGGTACTATTCAAAGTAGTCTAGTCGTTGAATAGTGATTGCTTTATTTTATGCAGGTAGGCTCTATACCAAACACCAATAACATAAATAGTATATAACGAGGGTGTCAACTTAATGTACTACTAGCTTGTAGGAGAAAGGGCAATAATGAACAGAAAAATATAAGAATAAAAACGGGTCAACATAGCAAGAGTGATGAAAAATAAATACTGTGCCATTCGGGCTTGATGGACAGAAGATAAAAAAAACTGGGTATACAAACAACAACTTCGAGTCAAAACCGCGTCAGGGAATGCTAGCAGCAATCAGCTCTTCCAAACTGGCGGCGTCCATATCCGAAAACCTTGGCACGATCCTGCACTTGAACGGAAGAGGATGTCTACGCAAATAGAATCAGCACGTCCGACAGGGCTAAATGAGTCATCGAACGAGTCACTCACACACTGAGCCCGCTTGAGAATTTTGGTTCAATGGAAATTTCATCTCCGTTATCATCCAAGGGCTTCAATATCTTGAACACGGCCAACACCCTGACGATCACCGCCCATACAGATGTGTCTGCATAGTGTCTCCCGACGCACATGCGTCGACCGAATCCGAACCCGATGTGCTCGATGTTGTTGGGTTTGAGCGAGCCATCATCATTGACGAATCGTTCGGGGACGAACGCGTGTGGGTTGGGGTATCTGGATTCGTCGTGTGCCATCGACCTAGGAAAGCGCGCCATCAACATCGATTTCGAAACAACGTGAAACACACTGACCACAAGTTTGTTAAAATGATAGCACCTGAAAACGGCACCCATGAGCGCCAGCCATCACGAGAGATGGACAAATATTCACCCTTTGGAATGTGGAAACCTTCATATACATCATCCTCCACAGCAGCATGGGGAAGCGCTGCATGGATCGGAAGTGTTGACAACAAGAGCCGATCAGGACATGGAATCACTTACACAAAGGAACGACGGGACTGTATCTAATCGTCTCCCGAAAAATGGCATCCACGAAAGGTAATAATGGCCGATCCTCTATTGCTGGCAACCTGTTCTTACCTAAGACAGCATCAATTTGAGCTTGCGCCCTTTCCTGCGCTGTTGGGTTCAACATCATCATCAAGAAGAACATCATCAAGACCGCATTGGACTAGTTTTAGATTGTTACCGATGATGATTACCATAAATACGGTATGTCACATACGGTCTCTGATGCACCTAATGAGTTGGATATGGATGAGTAGACGGCCCCACGGAGCCCTGAGTAGCGCGTACCCAAAAATGCAGTTCCAGCTGCGCTCATGAGCGCCTCCATGCAAGATTCTTCGGATGAGATCCCTTTCCCTTCTATATATTGCATCCCATCGTGCACCATCGACGGTGCGCCCTTACCACTTGACTAGTGTACGTAGTTATCAGTATCTGCGCAACCAACGTTGTCGAAATAGCATTACCACTCTTTGGAGTGCGTACTCGAACGGCCGCTCAAGGTACTCCTTTGTGTATGAACGAGCGATTTCCATCTGTGTCTTGAATGACATACCAGGGAACCACGATGGGAGATAGCGCACTAAGTTCGACATATCATGAGCGCATCATAAAGCAGGAAATATAATCGACTCACGGAATGGAAAGGCATCAAGTATGATTGAAATATCAGGACGCACAGCAGGCACAACGATGTTCAACACGTTCGCAACGATGTCAATGATCTTGTCCTCTCGATTCGGCGGGTCATAGTCGTACACGCTATTTAACATGACGGATGCAGTGTACCTTGACGAAGAGTTCATTAGAGCCCATCAATGAATTCAATCATGTACACTTACTCAAATACGTGATCATCAAGTTGTTCAGGCCTATCTAGCAACTGCCGGAGGAGATGACATGCTTTGCGATGTTGCAGGGGAAGGAATCTTGATGTTGCCTGGAGCCGATACGTTTGGTGGAAAAACCGCCTGTGTGTTCTCCATCGATCGCCGTAAGGTAACACGGCGGTATTGAAACCCTGTCCTAACCTTTAGGTTGATTCAGATAAGCTAGGGAGAGTATAACGAGAATGGGAAGCTTAACATGTCCTGGGTGATGAGACAGGGACGGTCTGAATAATTCTTGGACCGTTTCTCCAGCAGGTCCTTTGCAACCTTCTCCGAGTTAAGGATGATAACATCCTTGCCCAACAGCCGAAAATAAATGATGTCGCCTACGCGGATGTAAGTAGATGATACCAAAGCCGAACAGTTTGTAACGCACCGTATGTTTTCGCCCACTCGGCATATGTCATCCACGGAACACTTAGGTCAATGCCGATCACATTTCCAATCCATGGTAACCTAGGGGGTCCTGGGGGAAATGGGTAAGAAATTTCTCTACTGCTCAGAGCTCGTCGTCCGATGTATAAAACCACGGCACCCCCAAAAACTAAAATACCCGTAGTGGTCCAGTCGGACATGGTATGAGGGAGACGATGATGGGGAGGGACAGAAAGGTATGTTGCATTTCAAGTGCTTCTGTAACACCTAAAGGACCAAGGGGTCTGAGTCAGTCAAACCTGCAGCATGACGAGATAGGTCTCCCACATGAAATTCAGCCCTGTAAGTGAAATACTAAACTGTCTAAACATGGTTTGTAACATAGAACTCATCATTGTTTCAATTTACAGGATTGGTCAAAAGGTGTTGGCAAGAGCAGCCGTGACAGCAACCATATGAATCATGCAGCTACCTGCATGCTTCAGTTGCACTTGGTCAATAAGTAGTATCAGATTGCAGCGGCCAGTCTGAATAAAATTTGGTGCAAATGGCAACTTTATCCATTGCCATCCGAACCTTGTCTGAGCCGGTTCCTCTAAGTATCGCCAACGGGTGCCTGTACGTGATACTGAATCCAACCGTGCCTTGCATTCTCAAGCACATGGCACCCGTGATCGATTCATAATCTTACGCAGGTGACAAAAAGGTAAGTCGCGACTCTAATCCTGCTAACTTAACATCCACGCTCGCTCGTGGAGTAACCAGGAAGTAAATACAGCGTAATGCATAGTGTTACTCCCTAACACATGAGTATCACGTACGACGACCGACGAGCCAAACTCCTAGGTTGAGGCGCAACAAACACCTGCATCATATCACAGTTTGCCAAGAGAGGGCGCGTTGGGGTTCTGCCCAGCAGCCTTGGCACGTTTCTTGAACATCTGGGTAGACTTGTATCCACGAATACCACCACCCCAGTGACGACGCTGCTCCTCGTACTTGTCAGAGCTGCGGGGAGATCACAAGGTTAGCTTCGGGCGATTCAAGCGCCAGGTACAACTTACAAGTTGGCCTTGGCAGCACTGATGAGGGTAGCAAGTTCACGCTGGTCCTCGCTCTTCACGTCCTGAAGGGCCAGGACGGATGCGCTCTTCTTGTGGACGACAGTACCAAGACGAGCCTTGCCCTTAACGATCACGTAAGGAATGCCCATCTTGCGACAGAGGGCAGGAAGGAAGACGACAAGTTCGATGGGGTCGACATCGTGGGCAATGACTACCAAAGACGCCTTCTTGGCTTCGATAAGGGCAACGATGTGGTTAAGACCATACTTGACGTAGAGAGGCTTCTTGTCTTTGGCTGCTTCTTTCTGCTCGGCGGTGGCCTTGGCAATAGTTTCGAGACGTTCCTTCTTTTCAGCCTTGGTCTCGGGGCGGTATCTATGCGATCGGGATAAGAGCATGTCAGGCACCAAGACACGGACATACTTGTTGAGGAGCTTGAACAACTGGGTAGCCGTATTCTTGTCCAAGGTATTGGAGAATTGTGAAATGGCTGGAGGGACTTTGAGACGCTGTCTAAGGATGACTTTTTGACGCTGAAGACGGATGTATTCAGGCCACTTGACGAAGCGGGTCAGGTCGGTCTTGGGACGAATGTCCTGACCTGCAACATCGATCGAAAATCGGTCTCATCACAGAAAGCTTGGACGACGACGTACCAATGCCGAAGTTACGGGGCTTAGCTTCGAACAGGGGGTTTTTCGTGACCTTGGCAGCCTTGCTGGCAGAACCAGGGGCGGGGGCGGGTTTCTTGCCTGAACCGGGTTTTGCTTTTGGGGGCTGGTCATTGAGACAAGAATACAGTCAGCCACACGTTCGCCAGAAAGACGGACGGTCGCCACTGCATCTCGGAGCTCTAGCACTCTGCTCGTGATCGAGCGAGTCCAGCAAATAACGAAAGCATCCAAGTTGACATGCAACTCTGCTTTTCGTGGGCGCGAAGCCACACATAGCTGAACTGGCTGTGGACAAGATTGATTAGAGGCACCCAGATTTCCATCCAGACCACGTACTCGTCATCCATCTTGAAGTGGCCGAATGTTTATGGATGTTTCGGTGCCAGAGAACTCCGAGAGGCAGCTTTGAGCGTCCAGTGTAGACTCACCATCTTGATTGTTTTTCTTGAGGCTGGTTGTCGAAAAAGTCCTGAGAGTCGAGTCGTTGATGAGTGAATTGTTTATGTTGTGTGTGCATATATTTCAAACACCGCTCGGAGCCTGCCGACACTGATGGTTACATAATCCATCCCGGTCAATCCAGCACTCATGCTCAAGTTGTTCCTCCCCCGACGGGCTCCTGGCCTTGTCCGTGCCTTCTCCACCACCACCCGTCCACTCTCATCACGGCCCGGTGTCCTCCGCTCCCTCCTCCTCGTTGGCACGGTCTCCCTAGCCGCCTACACCGCCGGCGCGCTCTTCCCGCACCCTTACGTTGTCTTCATCGCGCCTCGTCCTGCCCCCGGTCCACCCACAGACCCTGACTCCCCTTCCTCCCTCGCCTACACCGCCGAACTCGAACAGACCCTCCAATCCCATCCTCTCCTTCAGTCCCTCCGCACCGCACCAGACGCCGATGACTGGTACGAGACCCGTCCCTACCAAAACTTCCCAGAGGAAAGACGCGTGAACAATCTGTCTGCGGGAGCGCTCAGGGGTCCTGGAAAGCTGGCATTGAAGCCTATAGTGAGGGCAAGATGGGACGAAACGGAAGCGGTGGTAATCGTACACGTGGGAAGGGGGCTCTGTGGGCATGATGGCATCATTCATGGAGGGTTACTCGCGACGCTCTTGGATGAGACTCTGGCGAGAACGGTGCGTGGAGACGACGCTTGACCTTGGTGGACGATGTTTTGAGTGTCGAACAACAAGGCAATCAATAATCTTCCGGACAAAATTGGCGTCACTGCGAACCTGTCGATTAATTACAGGGCTCCCACATTTGCTGACCAGGTAACTCCACCGCAACCGCAACCATACTCACTCTAACCTATCTCATAGTTTATCGTGATCAGGGTCCGTCTGGATGAGAAGAACGGTCGCAAAGTCAACGTCTCTGGACGTGTCGAGGACCTCAAAGGCAATCTCCTCGTCGAAGCCAAGTGACCCTTCTCCTCTGTATCGTATGCTCGTGCTCACATGATTATCTTAGGGCCATGTTTGTGCAGCCAAAGTATTCGAAAATGCTCAACAACTCTGTCATCAGGAAAGCCATGGGAGAACCGGAGTCAAAGAAGGACCCAATATTGCTGGTCGAGGGCACTCCCCCACCCGCCACTAGATCATAGATCTGTGAGAGTTGCCACTTTTTGAGAGACTGATATTTCCATTGCTCACCGATCGTAGAACGCTTTATTAGAACTAGGACTCTAGACCCACCACACGTAAGAAATACCACACACGATCATATACTTTTTTATACCAGTGTATTCTCTGGTCATGGATCTGGAACAGGCAGCAGGTCTGAAATGATCTCCAGTTCGAAAATATCTGTGAGGAAAGCAAAGCGACCCTACACCAAGTGATGGATACAGGTTAAATCTCTGGATCAGTGCCATTGATGACCTTGCCTTCTCCCTGTCGGCATGCACGTTAGTCTGCCAACGCGAGCATAGTCACGAACCGTCCGCGTTGAATCAGTACCATGGTTGATGTCGATGCAGTGCCTTGGAGCTAACAGAATGGACGTAACCATCGCTAGCCGCCGTCTTCAGCGGTTCAACTTTTCAGAGACTCGTACTAGGTCAGGTATATCTTCGCAACCGACTCGCAACATCCCCCACTCGTTCCCCGTCGTTACGCACACATGTTTGCGAAACCGCATCCCGAGCTGTTTCATCACTTCTCGTCTTCCTCCGACCAAGATTAGGTTTCCCCAAGCACTAACTTGAATGCTCCGGCCCGATCACCAGGCATAGGTCGTAGCCGCGTCACTGAACCCGTCACGGTGTGAATCGCGCAGTGGTACAAATACGTACGACACCTTTATTGGAAGTCTGAAAGTGGAAATTGAGGTGAGTGACGGATAAACGGTGCCTTGAGTGTTAGCCGAGAACTCGTTAGCTGTTCCTGCGGGCCCTTATGAAGTTGACGAGAGACGCCTCCTTCGCGGACAGGTGCCTCTTGTGTCATGATGTCACTAGCATGTTCGTACCTGTCCGGGGTGTCAGTGCCTACGAGAGTTGGAATGGGAAATGGAGCCAGGGCGAGGACAAGCGCTCTCTTGCCTCCACCTCGTCACCTTCCCGCCTTTGCAGCCTTGGAAGCGGTGCTTCTTGCCAGCTTGCGTTGCTTATCTGAAGATAGCTTGGCTCTTTGCTACTTAAGTATGTCCTACCATCATGGAGCCTTCAATACTTAGCTTCCAACATCTCAATGCGAGCGATGAGCGTCGGTCGGAATATCCTTCCGTGCAAGTCGATACCCCGACCCTTCTTAGTCTAGTTGCGCATTGTCATTCTCGCCTCCCGGAGTACCACGCCGGCGCCGTACCCGGCAGCTCTTCCCAGCGCGCATGGAGTGACCTCCAAAAAGTCAACTACGTACACCCCCCACCAGCGCAGCTTGAGACGAATCCAAGATGCAGATATCACAGGTATACGAAGAGACAGGCGAGAAGGTGCTAATATGAACACCAAGCCGCAACCATCACCGTTGAATTGCACGTATCCCCCCCATCCGCGCCCAAAACATATCCTCCTTTAGCCTCGCCAGCTCCTTCCACGTACGTTCCTCCCACGTCGCGTCGCTCGCAAAGCCTTCGCCCTCGGTAGCCGACGATTGTTTTGTGCTCGTCGTGTCCATGGACGTGCGACGATCACCATCGGAGCCCGATGGAGGGGAAGAATCAGAATGGACAGTCGCGGATATACCGTTTGCCGCTTCCTCCACATCACCAGGAAGCATTCCCACATCGGTGACCGTTGTATCCTTGTCCTTAGCAGGTTCTGACGGGGTTACCGTCATTTCCGTGGGCACAGACGCATCTTTCGGGTTGGTTGCTTCTTTGACGATATTGCCTCCTTCCGTGTCGTGATTCTTCGTTTCCGTCGGGATTTCTGTCTCGCCCGCCTTGCGCACATCTACTTCAGCAGTGGGGTTGGCAGTGATAGCGACCGATGGCTTTGCCTCTGCTTTCCCCGCATCACCGGAAACCTTGGGACGTCCTGGTGTCGGAGGTGGTGGCACGGCTCGCCGTGCAGCCGCACGCCTAGGAAGCGGAGGAGCGCCGGGTCCGGTCGCATGAACAGGTGATGCAGGCCGGGAAGAAGCCAACGGCGACGACACCGATGTCTTCCCTCGAATGTGCGCTATGGAGGGCGGTTGTCCGGGAGACGGGGATGCTGTACGCGTGACCCCTTGGGGGGCCGGGGATTCGACGCGCGAACGGCCGACCGCGGGACTAGCGGGGCGTGAGCTTGGGGGCGGTGGTGAGGGCGAAGAGGGCTGTGAACGAGGTCGTGGAACAGGAGTCGCTACGCGGGAGGTCGGGTTTGGCGTGGTAGGCGTCATGGGAAGAGGTACGGTGTGCGGAGAATGCGGTGGTAGCTCGTTTTGCATAGGTGGTGACTCGGCAGCGGTATGGGGCATTGTAGATGGCGGGTGGAGAGCATCAGGTAATGGCGCAGCAAAGGTGATTTCATCCGGGGGTGTTGAAAAGCCGGATGTATTGGTATCTGTTTTGTCTGGATCGATGTGACCGTTCAGATCGACAACAGAATCCCTTGCCTCTGGAGTAGCAGTTCCGTTCTGTGTATCTGCCGGTGGAACCGCCTGATCGCTCGTGGGACTATCGCGGACAATGTTGCGCTTTGGAAGTGGTGGCGGATCCTGTATATCGATAGGTTTTTCGACTTGAGGACGGGGGTTGGAGGGATGGGAAGGTGGAGGGGTAGGTAGCCTCTTTGCGCTGTCCTTCTCTGTTTCTTTCTCCTTCTCCTTGATGCTCTCTCCACCTTCCTTACTCCAACCGACAGCCCTTTCTCCCAATGCGCTGGCCATATCCCAGAGCCTCCTTCGCCGAGGCGGAACGGGTGGTTTTTCAGGAGCCGAGGGCAAAGATGCAGACTGATTAGCCGCGCCGATGGCAGTCATCGGCGAAGCTGTCTCCTTGGTATCACCATTGATAAGAGGTCTGGCAGGTTGAACGACCACTTCTTCCCAGATCCGTTCTACGATCCCAACACGCACAAATGCCCACAACGAACATGTACTTCGCAACCTTGTCATGCAATAATTTGACGTACATAGAGGATATGGAGAGTTTTGTGCCTGTGCTGGAAGCACACGAGACGACGATATGGTGTTGAGTGGAGGTCGGGAGGACGTTGCAGAACCAGACACAGACGCGGATGAAGTGTGCACGGGCGTGAGAGCGGTAGGTGGTGTAGACGTGGCAGCAGCGGTAACACGGAAAATGTACACTTGCCCAGGTGGTTCGCATTGTACTGATTGTCCTTTACCTGCGTTGAGGCTCTGCGTGGAACTAAGCGCAAGGGGGTATTTGAACCAAGAACTCCCGTTCGTCTGGTGCGTACGCGAAACAGGTGATGAGGATGGTAATCGTGCGATGAGTGTCCCACAGAGGGCGCAAGACAACGAAGAATTGGACGTTGATTGAGGGTGCTGATGCACCTCCTGAACGAGGCTCGAGAAAGACAGAGGTTCCACGGTCAGCATCCCGGAGTGGATTGCAGCAAGAACTGAACGACGAGATAACCAATTCAGTGACGGTGCAAGGTCGAGGCGTACAGTGGGTTCACTGCATAAAGACATCAAAACAAGCTAGAGAGGAGCGTATCAAAAAACCTACGAATCCTCGGTAATCAGACGCGCAATGAATGGTTGTGTGAGAAGCGTCGGTATGGCAGGTGGTGTTGGTTGTGACGTCCTCAGCCCTCGTAAGTGCGTGACAAACGCAATGAATTCAGCATAAGGAGCATGAGCGGTCGTGAAACGAATCTTGGGCACATCTGCGACGCGCAGATCATAGTGCTCGACCCACTTTCCTTTACGCATCGTGAGCTTCGCCTCTTGCGCATCGCGGTCGGCTGCCTCTTTTTCGGCATGGAGAACCTGCATCTGGACTTGCATGTCCTTGACGGCATCCTCCGCAATCTTGAGGGCCTGCTCCGCCTCCACAACTTTTCGCTCGCATTTGGCATGATTGAGTCGTGCTTCCGCGACCATGGTGTTTGCTTGATGAAAAAGACTCGCACTGAGATCGTCCAGGTCTTTTTCGATGTCATGGCGTGCAGATTCCGCCTGACCTCGCTGTGCAGCCTCCTCCGTCGCGCGTTCCATCAGCCTGTTTAGTTCTGCGGTGACGTGTGCTTTCTCCACGAGCAGACCGGTGTTCAGAGCGGCCAGGTGGTGGCTGCGTTCGAGTTCGAGGGAGGAAATGGTGAGCGAGGCATTCCGCAACGAAGACGAAGTATCGTGTAGTTGATCCTCGAGGTCTGACACGCGATCGTAAGAGGAGACGAGTTTATTGTTGAGCTGTGTGACCTGCGAGAACAGGTCTGTGACTTGAGCACGTAGGGACCCGATGACCTGTGCCTGGGCCTCGGAGGTGTCCTCATCGCTCTCGTTACCGACTGTAACTGGTTCGCTGCTGGGACTGCTAGGAATGGTGATGAGCCATCTCTATGATGGCCCAGACAGTGTCCTCACCTTGTTCCATTTGGTTCTTCAGTCGACATATTGAAGTTGGTCGTGATGGAGCAGAAGTCGAGTAAACCTTAACCCTAGCAGCAGGTTTGCTTACGTCGTGGTGCTACTATTGCAAGTGCAATTTAAAGGTAAGTAACCTCCGGACATTCATCTATATCTTTCCGTTCTTGAATCATCCATCAGATGAGGCAAGTTCGCAACTGATGGAAACGTCTTTCCCGGACTCCACGTCTTGTTGGTCGTAGCCAACCTTTCTTGCGAGGCCTCTGACCTGTCTTTAATTTGTTCATACTTTGTATTTTCTGTTCTGTTCTGTTCTTCGCCTCTTATCTTTTCCTCCCCGTGCACTGTTACTCGCCTTATCCGAGTGGCGATTGATGGCGGATCTTGACCAATCTCGGGTTCGGATCGACCCCCTCCTCCAAAGTCCCCAAAAATCAAGTCTCTGTACTGTGACAGGATGCAACTTTATGTAAGTCCGACACTTAGTAACTCTGAATCACTCAGTTGGACATATTCGAGCGCGGGAGTCGTTTTCCAGCGGGCCCAGATAGCGAATCTGTGGCGACACCTTTTCTTCTGCTCGACTCAAGAATTGCGCCCTAGTGCTGGAGGACCCGACCAATATGTCAACCATGTGTCCACGAAGCAGCTATGTGGAGCTGAAATTCGTTGTCCGTGACTGCCAGCTCCTGACTCCGAGGGTGTGAGCAGGTTCACGACAGCAATCCTGGTACGCCAGACTCGTTGCGTGGTAGCTCTTAGCGATGGGTGGAAGACGTGACGTCATGGTCATGACACTCAACCACAGTATCATAGACTGAGTCACAATGAGCCCGAGTTAACCGCCCTTTGCAATGTTCAGGGCTCTCAGTCATCGTCATCGGTGATTGGCGTTCTTCCTAGCGATTCCCTCGTTCGTCCTCCTTCCTGGGACTGTCTCAGGAACGACCAACGCTGGCTCAACTTGAACGTCAACTTCAACCCTCGTCGACCCAATTAAATCAGCCCGAGTTCTTCAAACAAAATGTACAGATCACCATGGAGCACGTTGCTTGGCTGAACGCGCCCGCACGGAACTCGATGAACGGCATGTAGGTTCTGCCCGAGCTTTCAACGTTCCGCCCTACTAACTTATTCCATACGCGTCGTTCAGACAACACGCCTATCAGGCGTCAATCCCGCACAGAGGTGATGCCTTGCCCCTCTGGCGTCCGTGCAGCGGACTTGACGTTGCAAGTCCTCGCCGACAATCTGGAGTCGGCGTCTGCTCGTTCCCTGCCTAAGAACGAGTCCACCCAGCAAGCAGCAGCTCATCCGAATCGTGGATACGACCCGCTGGGTTCAGCAACTGTATGAGGAGTTTAAGCGGATGCAAGAGAGTAGCACGGTCGTCGCCAACTTGAACCTCCTGGCCGCGACGGAGAATCCGATGGATCGACCAAAGGCTTCATAGTTACAGTGACGCTCTGTCTGACCCAGTTCATCGGCATCCAAATGAACGATGATAGAGTCTCTGGCTGGTCATCTCACCCGAGCCTCTGGTTGTGTGGCAAGGGCGATGTCCTCAATGACTCCTCAGCGCTGCTAGGTATTGAAGACTTTGGCGCCTACAGAGAACATTCTTACCCAAAGATCACTGCTAGGTATTTCCAACATACAGTCATATCTTCATACAACGTACTACACTGATAGTCACAAAACTATCTTCGATTCAGATCACCATACTTCCCGGTGTGCTTATCCTACACAAGTTGTTCAAGCTCGCTAGTCCAAGTTGTACTGGACCTCGTTAGCGACAACCAAGACCTGTGGGGACGATCGATGAGCACCCTCCAATAGTCGCGATGAAGTGCAAATACTTCACCTGGCCGGGATACAAGTTCGTACAATGATGGTTCACGTCCGGGTTGTTCGCAAACAACGTGGTCTCCGGGATCCGGTGCCCGGCCGCGATCTCAGCGCAATTGTCCCCGGGCTGCACAACGTAGGTAGGTGTGGTATAATTGGTGGTACCAACGCAGAGCTCCTATGTAGCATTCAGGCCACTGGTTCAGTCTTGCTGGATAGCATAGGCATAAGGCCGCCTCACCGTGTTCGTCGGGAGATTGTCACAATTATTGTCGATATGTTTGTCTAGGTTCCACTGCTGAAGCTTCTGGACACTATTAATCACAGACTGGTAAGCTGCCAACATCAGCGGTATCGATAATCGTGTGGCTCACCAGGGCGGGCCCGGGGGGCTGATGTTGAACTTCTTGCATATACTGTCACAGGTATCACCCTTGGCAACGGTATATTTTAAATTGCAGGTCCAGGCGGTGGCTGCTTGGGTCATAGAAGTCTGAGAAACAAAGTTGGGGGAACAACGTATGGACATCCACGAACCCTCGAAAAAGGCGGCGGCAGCAAGCGCAGCTTTGATGCTGGGTGTAAGAATGAACATGTCGAGTCGTTGAAGAGCAGAGGATTCGGAGATGGTGTTAGAATCTTCTGCAAAATTGTGAGGGTTTAAATACCTCTTCAAGTCCGGAGATTCAATCTTTTTTACCAATGCCAACAGATCGAATACTGACTTGAATTAAAAGACTTTACGAAAGGGCGCAGAGAGATAACTGCATAAAGTAGTCTCCGTGCCAGTGAACTTGTTCCTGCAATACTTACTCGGTTCGGTCCCATTTGATTAATTTCAAGAAGTGTGGACATTTCTAAAGCGAGGTGGGGAGGTGGAAGGCGAGAAGTATACACATTACGAGGGCAACAGCAAGCGACTGTTGGCAGGAGGGAGGGAGACATCGAGCTCGGACTCCGATTTAGAGGGCGTGTGTGCGTGCGGCCCACTCTGAATCATAGCATACTATTTTTTTGGCAAGGTTTCGGAGCCTGCCAGAAAGGCGTGTTTATGTGATGGCGCGAAGTACAAAGCTGTCCGAGTTGGACCCTGTTCTGTGTGTTTACGACCGCGAGAATAGATATTCTACATATGTACTACAAATCTCAAACGACCAGCATACTTAGGCGATTGGGAGCCTGCTATAGGCGCATGTTATCAGCCGTACATCTATCATATTTGGTTTGGTTCGATTCCCGAGATTTGGGGAACGGCGTTTTGTGGTCTACTAGCCAATCAGGGCATAGTCTATATCCACTGAACCTTCCAAGAGTCCTAGTATTGCTGCCGCTCAAACTCGGTAAAGCAGTTGAAGCCTTCCATTCATCCCGTGATAAACTTAAACAATATTCAAATCTTCATGTTGCTTTCGTACGTGGCAACATTGTTCGGTTCGATCACGGGGTTCAAACGAAGGTTCAAACGATCTCAATTGGCGGTTTATGCAGATTCGTCATTGCCGGGGACCGAGCTCGCCGTAGACGAGCCGAACTCGGCAAGAGGAATGTGAGGTGGTCGCCGGAGCCACCAATTCTACCCCCGGCAATGACGATGCTATCCCGTTTGGGGGCTGGAAGGGACTTTCAAGCAATAGAATACAAACACCAGAAGACGGCTAATGGATTGCAAACCGCAGTCGAAATTATTACCCGTCACTCCCTTTCGGAGCGACAACCTCGTTGATCATTCCGCCCAGCGGAAGAATATCATCTCCACTTGCTGTACATTTCAACTTGAACAAGTTATACTGAAATGCGACATCGCTGTTGTGCTAGGTCGATATCCGGAGCGCTAAGCGGTCGGATTCCTCCAGATCTTGGAGTATATGCACAAGCACCCCTTCATTGCCATCCCAGACACTCTACATTCATCCCACGTTTTATTCGCTACATGACGCCGTGCCTCCTGATCATGAGATTCGTTTGTTCCGCATTACTGCTTGATGTAGACTCTGGCACTGTTTTGGAGATTCCTTAGCATCGGCCTCGAACGGCAATACTGATCTGTTCTTGATTATAGAGGATATCCAGGCGATTTTCTTTGGGTCGGCACAGTGCAGTGCCGCAGTCGAACACCATCTTGCGTGCCAGAGGAAAGGTGAGTGGTGTTGCGCCTGACTAATGCTATTTTGAGTGTACGCTCACTCAACCATCCACTTTCACTTGCACAGACGCCAACTTCCAGTTCCCGAGAACTCGTTCTCACAACGAGTTAATTGTGGGCACTCGTGTGTTCTCTCGTATGGTGGGTAACAAGGGGAGCACGGCGGGGATTGGTTCCAATAGATCCTGTGGCAAGGCTGCCTACAACGGGTTAGGAACCTGCTGACGGTAACATGATGCTGTTGTTTGTTATGGGATGAATGGAAGCGCTTGGAACCGAGTTTGAGCGGCAGCAATCAATCTTGTTGGAAGGTTTGAATGCATATGTAGGAACGACTCGGACCTGCTTGAACGTTAACGTTAACATTCGAACCCCACTCAAATCCAAAATCCCCAAAATCTAGGAATGCAATCGAACCGAACAATGTTGTCACATACGGGTCTAGATCTGATAACACGGAGTTATATGCGCGTACTTGGCTAGAGTACCTCTGGCACTGCGGCCATCCTTTTTCAGTCATGGCTTTATCACCAATTTCTGTCCACACTGATACCTTCTTGAAGTGAACTTGAAGACGATGATTCATGCCCATGATCCGAACTAAGCCTGAGAGCTCGAGTATTCTCGCGGTCGTAAGCGTACAGAACCGATCTGATGTACTTTGCGCCGCCGTTCACATAAACCTACTGTTATGTGGATCCGAAACTTTGCCAATCCCCAGGTTGAGTTCGAAAAATAAAACTTATTCAGAGTGCGCCGTGGCACGCACGCACCCCCTGAGGGCCTCTCGGTCGCTTACTGTTGCCATCCGAGAACGAGTAGTATTCCACGCAACATCATACATCATGCCCGCTTGATCCATGCGTCATGCCGTACCACCAACTCCTTCACGATGTCCTCCTCGATCTCCTTCAAGTGAGAAGCAGACGGCGACGAATCTATCTCGATCCACCTCTCTTCGTATTCATGACTATCAGTGCCAGGTTTCCCCTCACTCGATGTCGACTTTGGAGACACCAACACCACACGATGTTTCCGGTGGTGCAGGTCGTTTCCAATGACAACCTGGTGACCATAGCGCTCGAGCGCATGGCGCGCTTTGGGTATGAGTAGCACTGGGTCGGTTTCGAGCTGGTGGTTCGACGTTGTAAGTAATCAATGCGATCCGTCCGTCGTCGCTACACGCACCTTGAAAGAGACAACGAAACCACTGGGAACCCACTCGGACACGAGCGGTTTGAGAATCTTGGGGACCTGATCCATTTCTATATGCAAACTGCCCTTTCCCGACTGAATCTTATGTTCAGACTTGAACACGGGCGTTCATTCAGTAACTGATGAAACGAGCAAACCATCAAGCTGACCATTTTTTGCCTGGGTAAGAAAAAATCGCTGACGGCGGCGGCGAGGTAATACATGGCCGTTGGTCCCAGCTTTTTCATTTCTTTGCTTATCGCGCGTAACAAGTAGAGGTAGTCGTTCACCGTGACAAAAGTCACTGTATGTAGAGTTCCCTCCGCTTGCACGGCCTTGTAGGCGCGCAGGACTGACAACAAGGCTACGCGCTCAGATGTCTTCACAGTGATGTGCGGCTGTGCAGGGCTTGGAGAAGGATCGTTCGAATACGGGTACGCAGAATCAATCGTGGAGGAAGACGGCAACGCTGCATCTATCTCGAGGAAATCAAGGAAAGGGTGAGTCGAATGGGAATAGTTCCTGCTAAATGGCTGAAGACTGAATTGCCGATGCATGAAGATCACTGCATATCCTTGTTTCAAAAAGTATTCGGCGGACGTTGCGCCTCGGGTTCCTAAAGATAATAAGCATGGATTCATACGTAACGTAACAGATTGAAATAACACACCTGCACTGAAGTTATCGAGAAATCGTACACTAGATCAAATAAGTAGTGATCATGTCTTCACCCGAAGTTCGAACTCACACGTTGAGCTCCAATGGAACGGTTGTACCCCCGCTCTACTCAGACTGTAAGATCAGTATATAGATCTGAGCAAGTGGCGGGGAATTTACCGTCACGAGTACGACTTTCCTCCCTTTCTCGATCTGCCTATTGATGAAAAGGGATACGCCTTGAATATCAGCTTGAAGTGTGCTTGGACCTGGCTGTGTTGCAAAGTAAGACTCTGCGGAGAACGTCGTGGCATCAGAGTGGGTTGTGTCTGGCATTCTTGGACTCTCGGACGCAAACAAGCGAACTTGAGGGCTAGCACAGCCACTAGATATCCATTCCGAACTTCCCTTGAATTTTTAGTCCAGTTGGTATGTTCTATTATCTATAAAACATCCAACGCGTCCTCCCTCTACCTCTAGGGTAGAATATAGGATGGAAATGATCGATTCGCATACTCTACACAACAACCTGAAGAAAATGACATCCCAGTTTTTCACATTTCGAGTGATAAATAATGGAGCGATACTTGGTAGCTCGCGCCAGACCTATTAAATCGCAACGACTATTAAATCGCAACGATCTACAAGAAAAGGGAAAAAGAAAAACGAGCAGAATGTGTCCATCAAGCGTCCATAGTCACTTCAGGGCAGGTCAAAGAAAGAGGGTAATGTCAAAACGATGGAGGCCGAGGATCAACCGATCGTAGCGATTAGCATGAACGCAGAAGATGCAACAAACGGAATGAAGCGAAAACAAAGTAAACACGATCCCCCAGCGAAACGACATGTGACTGGACTTCACATGATGACACAATCTTTCGATTCGGCCTTGGCACTTGTAATACCCATCTCAGCAAACGTTGTTGGACCTTTGGGGCGCGGAGGTGGTGGTTGAGCATACTCCCCACCCGTGTCTTGGGGGCCACTCTGAGGAGTGGGAGTGGGCATACTTCCCGTGCGTTGTGCAGGCGGGCGCCCCGCAGGCCGTGCGTAACTCGGACCTTCTGCTCTGGGCGGCGAGTTCCCGCCAGAGTTGGATCCGGGATCGACCAGTGTGTAGCGATGCTGGTTGGGGAATTGCCGATGGGGTGGTCCTTGGGATGCTGGAACAGGAGGAGTGCCAGCACCTTGTTGCGCCGGGGAACTTGTCGGTTGTGGTGATTGCTCTGTAACAGGAGTAAGGGCCGCCGGGGGTGCAGGCCCAGCTCCCTGTACAGGATGACGCGCAATCGAGTTCTTCCTGATGTGTTCGACCACCTGTCGGCCATCCTCCATCGACGATCTCGGGACACCACTTTCGCGTTCCGAACGTTGTTTGGCCTGCGTACGTTTCCGAACCAACTTGACTTCAGTAATGTCATCATGCTCCTGTCTCGACAGCGATTGTGGAGAAGGCTGGGACAGGGCAGCGAGACGATCAATTGCATCAGTGTTGCCATGATCAGAAGCCTACCGTAGGAATCAGTCGCATCTGCAAACTACTAATGCATCCCCTTTGCTTCACTCACCAACCGGTACCACTTCTGGGCTGCCTCGATGTCCTTGGGGCCGCCAACGCCGACTTCTTTGTAGTAGCCCATTGCAAATTCTGCGCTTGGCAAACCTTTCCTGGCGGCTTTCTCCGCAAACGTAAACGCAAGGTTCTCGTCTTTGTCAAAGGCACCTTCAGCTCCACATAAGAACCACTTGCTGAGCGCCATGTCTGCCTCTACCTCGCCTTGTTGACTTGCGAGGGAGTAATACTGGACGCTAAGGAGAGCATCGAAGGGGAAAGGTGGAAGGGCAAATTCATACGCATGCCCAAGCTTATACTGAGCGGGCGCAAAGTGCAGGAACGCAGCTCGTTCCAAGTGAAGTCGCGCCTCTTGGTGCACCGAAGAATGTGGTGGGATGAGTGGCGTGAACAGATGAGGGGGAACTGTGACATGCGAGAATTCCCCAAGAAGAAGCAGACCATAGACGTACGCTGGCTGAGGAACCTGTACAGAGGCCAGGGTCGCAGCACGTTGAAGCAAGGGCAGTCCAACCTCAGGTTGGGCAGGGAGACCAAGCTGGCCCATTAAGTGTGCCATTCCCATTCGCTGTCACACGTGCGTGATGAAGTCAGGTACAACGAGGTGATTGGAGGTGAGGAAAGCACGAACATAAACGCAACTCTCGACGTTGAGTTTGACACCACGTTCAAAGCAATCGCGGGCATGGGTTGCATCGTTGAAATTTTCATAATCACGGCCCAGTCGGAACCAGGCTTGAGAGTACCCCGCTCGTGCAGCTTGTTCAAAGTCGCGGAAGGCAACACGGGGATTATGTTGGACATGATCTGGGTATGATCCTGACGCGGAAAAGGTAGCTCGAAGATAGATCGCCTCTGCAGCAAATACTGGGAATGCGGTGGGGTATTGTGCGGACGCGATTTGAAGGACCAACGGGACTGCGGTTTGTACGAGACGCAGGAGTTGTGGATCCTGAATGATGGCAGGTCCGACAGGTGGGGTATCATCACTCGAAGAGTCCTGCTGCGCACGGTCGACGAGCATGAGGACGTCTCGAGCCCAGCTGATTTTCAAAGCAGGATCATGGTTGGGCTGCTGAATGGACGGGAGGGCGGTCGCTAGGGACTGGATTGTCGGTAGAGGGGCAGTTAGGGATGGTACCCCGTTCTGTCGCGGTGGGGAGGCAGTTTGCGGAGGGGGGTATGATGGATGAACTGAGCTGGTCCTTGGGGGCATCTGTGGCTGCTGGGGTGGGAGACTGTAGTTCTGTGGTGTTGGAACAGAAGCTCTATGATGGGGTGGCGGAGCTTGGAACTGCGGTTGGCAAGGACCTTGTGGATAGGAATGATGTGGGGGTCGTGGTGAAACGGGAAGTGGGATCGCAGCAGGAGAATTTGCTTGGTAAGAGCCCCAAGGATTCTGGTTTGATTGTGGGTGGACTGAAAGGCGATGGGCAGGAGGAGGAGGAGCAAAACCACCTGGATTGTAGTTGTTGGGGTACTGTTGTGGAGGCGGGGGTCTGGGAGAGTGTGTGCGGTATGGGTCGTGGTATGAAGGTTGCTGAAAAGCGGCCTGGTTGTCTAACGTCCTTGCCATCTGTTTGTACATGTAATATGAAAAATAGAGTAATCAGCAACACACGAGGGAGGCGATGACACCATGCACGCGGCGTACATTAGCAGGCAGGTTTGGATCGAGACGGTGAGGACGAGGAGCAGGGAGGGGAGTGTTGATGTGAGGTGGGGGTGACTGGGAGATGTATGACTGAGGAGGGAGAGGGGGCAGAGGGGGCGGCTGGTCTAGATGAACGTGACCGTCAGCATATCCTGCAGGGGGGGGAGGCACAGGAGGTGGCCCGGTCATTTCTCCGTCCCTGTCGAATCGAATCGAACGTGTTTCAATCCGATTCCGTACTCTCCGATTCTAGAATTCTAAATCTTCAATCAGTTCACCAGATCAGTGAAGAGCGTGGAATGCACAAGACGGAAGAGCGTCCGTCGCTGTCATGATATTTCGTTCCTGCCAGCCATCCACAACGTCGCCTGAGCACCGCTCATTTGGTTATCCCACGCCCCGTAGCTGTGCCTGCGCCCCACTATACACCTGGCATCGCCGACCTGCGTTCAAGTTGCACAACCAAGCGAGATGACGTTCTTTTCTCCATTCAAATCGGTACAATCACCGCCGACTTTCCCATATTCGCGACCGATCTGGATATCCGACAAGCGTTGCAGGATGACATGTGCTCCGCTGATTCGCATACGTGATTATCATCAATGCTGATGCTGAGCGGGGGACACAAGACCGCCCAGAATTTCCCTGATCAAGTTCCCCGCTTCGAATAATCCCTTCTGAGCCGAAGAACCCTACACGATGCACGGAACTTATTTCACCCAGCACACTCGGAAAAGCTGACCGATCTTTCAAGTTGTGGATACAGGACAGCCACATAGAAACTCGTGCAGAGACAAACGTGTTTGCCATCCATTACTTATTTGAATGAAAAACAGCCTTCCTTTCGTACGTTTGACCAGATGATTATAGTGCTCGGGAATATTTGGGGCAATGCTCCACGAGACGACTGTGCACAAATCTCAATTGCACATTAATCTTCGGCTGACGGACTTTGAAGTCGGAGACAGATTTCGCAAAATCCATTTAGACTCGTAACACCCCTTTGAACTCCGGCTATGGCTTGCCGAAAAAGGTATTTCCACCTAACTTCACAAAGAGCGAAATGTCCAGGGTATCACTGAATTGCGTTTTGATAGTGAAGACAAGGATCCAAAAACCGTGATCGTCCGAACTAGTGTAAAAAGACGGCAGCAATGGTAGAATACAGTAACTGAAAATGGCGTTTCATCCATGCCATTCTGATAGCGAATGCGGGATCAAGGAAAGGTGGGTTCTTGCTACGGACTGCCATCTCCCATGGTCAAGAACGACATTGCTGGTGGTGGTTGCGAAGTGACTTCTTGGTATATCAGTTCTGGTAAACCGAGGTCAAGAATGTATAGGAGGATGGGTACAAATGCCAACCTTTCAGTTGTTCTTTTGACAATGCCTCTCCGTTATCAAAGTCAAAAAATGATGGATCAATGGGGTCTGCGACAGGCTCGTCGTCTACGTCATGGTAAGGCTATCTCGAATTGGAATTCAAATGGTAAGGGGCCGGAACGTTTACTGGGCAGATATACGCACCTCAAAGTACGGGTGCTGAAGGGCCTCACCGGCTGTTATACGTCTCTTTGGGCTGAATGTCAGACATTTTTCCAAAAAGTCGATTGCCTAGATGGAGAATACCCGCAACGGTATTCAATGATCAACCATGCAAGTGTCAACCGAAGGCTAACCAGTTCGTTGGCTCCGAGGAACATGACCTTGAAATCCCTTCCTTTCCTAAATGGAAGGGCGCGGATGTACTCGCGAGATCTGGGAGATGAGATCGCATAAAAGTCGTCGATGGAAGGGGTTCCAAGGACGTCCAGGATGAGGGAAAGCTGGTCGTGGTCTTTGGATGAATGTGAGCGAACATACGTAATAGGACAACAAAGAGCAATGACACTCACAGTCACGTCCGGGGAATAGGGGTGCACCGCTGAGCATTTCTGCCAACACACAGCCTACACTCCACATATCTATCGCGCGTGTATATTCCTTAAAAGTCAGCATTACCTCCGGTGCACGATACCACCTTTCTGGGCGTCAGACATGAGACTAGGACAATAAGAAATGGCACACCGCGTCGCGACATATTCGGTCATAAATGTGCTGCTATCGTTGGCGACGTTCGGAGGGGGTCGTGCTGATCGTGCGAGGCCAAAGTCACAAAGCTGGCACGCGGAGGAATGAAAAGAGACGCTGCCGATTGTTGGGGTGTGCTTACTTTGAGATCACAGTTGGCGTTGAGGAGCAAGTTGGAGGGTTTCAGGTCACGGTGAAGAACATCGGCGGAATGGAGTGCCTTCAATGCCCGGAGGGTCTGCCAGATCGTGAGGGGATCGTTTCGGTCGCAATTGGAGCAATGCCTCTTACCTGGTAGATGAAATATTGACAGTGATCGTCGCTCAATCTCTGAGTTCTGATGACGCGATGCAAGTCTGTCTCCATGAGCTCCTGCACAAGATATACGTCTTTGAACAGCTCAAAGCTAGGAGGTTGAAGGATATCGAGAATGGAGATGATGTTCTCGTGACGAAAGTGCCGGAGAAGCTTGATCTCGCGGAGAGTGCGTAGACAAAACATGGAGTGGTCAAAGGGTGTGATGCGCTTAATAGCGACCTTTCTCTGAGATGATTGATGGATGGCAGAGCTAGAGGAACGCAGGGGACGTCAGAAACGGAGGCGGATGGGAGGCGAGGAAGCGCTGACCAGACGATGCCATATGCACCCTCTCCGATTACCTCGAGCACGCGGTACGTGGAATCTACGGTGAATGTCTCGAGCCGGTGGTCGGTGGCCATGAGGTCGTCTTCGTTGTTGTCGGTGATGATGACTGTCGAACGTTGACGGCAGTGCCGCCAGTCGGACTTCGGAAGTTAGAGAGGCCCCGCCGTGATCGTGGTCGGCGTTGGCCATCACGAGGTTTCTCATTGACCTACGCAGCTTTGAAGTGTATGCGTAGCCTCGCTTGATCCTGCCTGCAAGCAGCGGCCACAACGGACACATCCGCGGAGCATCGCGTACTCAGAGCCGCAGCCCTGGATCACTTAGTACAACACACCCATCAACTCGGCACCGACGGCTTTCATCTGTTCCAGTCCCATCCCAATGTCCGGCCCGCATCCTCTACCGCTCACAGACCTCGTTCTCGAGCCCCTCGTCACGTCTTTGAGCACCCTCCAGTCCCAGTTCGCTGCGCTCCAGGAAGACCTCGGTGGCGTCAAGTCGGATGTCGGCGATGTCCTTGTCCAGCTCGATGCTCTGCGCAAAGCACAGAACACGACATACATGGCTGTTGCCCGGTTGGAAGACGTGATCGGTGTCCCCATCGATGCGAAATCCAAGGCATCCGCAAGGCGGCGGCGCGTTGGTGCCGTGACTGCAGGCAGCCCCGGCCCTCAAGATACCCAGGAAAAGACGCTCCTCCAGAGCCTGGCCTCGATCCAGTCTACTGTCGACGAGCTACTCGCTCATGAAAATCGCGCATCCTCTTCTCGTGAGTGCTCTCTGCTGTGTCCAAATCCATTTCATCTCACTGATCTATCCCTGACAAATCGTATAGCAGAAACCTCGCCATCACCCATGCCCGGTCCGGAGCCCTGCCAGACATCATCATCATCCATATCCATCACAGATCCATCTCAACAACTCCCGGATTCACAGTTAAAACAACCTGCGCTTATCAGCGTGCATTCCAAAGGTACGTATGCGCGTTTTTCACTTCCCATCTCCTTGTATGCGCGCATATAGCCGTTCTGTTGGCTTTACTTCTGTTCTTGCCTCAAGCATGGCACGCATGACTAACTATTTGAATGCATACAGAACATGTTGGCATGTCGATCCAAGCATGCCCGTCGTTACCTGGATCTGGACCTTCGTATCCTCTTCCGCAAACCTGGGGCTGCGTCCCCTGGATTAACCCTGTCTACTGGAACCACAGCCCATGTAAGCATCCACCCCTTTTGATGAACTTTTTCGTTATTTGAATTCACCTCACTATTTTATAGCAATGCCAGGCCTATCGGTCAACAATTCCAGTGAGTTTGTCTCGCGTGTCAATTCTACGCTTTGCATCTATGCATCTATGGGTGTGGCCGGAGATCAAGTTATCGCCTTTTGTTGAATTTTTTGCATTTTCATTCACCTCCAGCAACTCGATTAATGATTGCTAACCTAGCTAATGCAGTGCGGCCGACCGCGCACACTCCAGAGTATTTGGCTCAATTCTTACGCGACGCCCACCACCCTGGAACACGGAACTTTGTAACTCATGGGCATGCACCTCGAGGCGATCTTCGCTGTTTGACGACCCAATACAATCAGTTATCCCCACCCACGATTTCCGTTCCGCCTGCGGCTTCCAGTCCTTTGCCACCTCCACCCTGCGATGGCCCCCTTCTCACGATGGAGTCCTCGTTGGCCTCAACAAGCGGCTCGATTCAAGGTTTGCCATCTCAGACATTTGCTCTAGCCGCTGAGGGTACATGTTCGTCAGTGACATTAGCCACCACAGTACCGCCTGTTGACTCGCGAGCGTCCTTTTCGCCTCTGAGCTCTCTGAGTAGTACTGGCGACACTCCGATGTCATTTTCTGGCGCTTCGCCACCTGAAGAGCCCTTAAGCTGTACGCAACCCCAAAAGGTGCTATGTGATGGCGTTGAAATGACCTTCAGTGAGGATAGTGGTGAGATTTCAGTTACAGGTGGGACAAACACACTTTCTAACGTATTTACTGGTTCTCGATCTCCTCCAGTCGTAGCTGAAACATCGTGTCCTCCCACTCCACAATTGGAGATGTCTACAAATGACCAAGGATCCCGGATCGTCGGTCGTTTGAGCAGCAACGCCACAGACCCTCGGATAATCTCACCTTCCACCCACACACGAGACTTTCCCGTCATTCCTACGCCGCCATCTCTGACATCGGAACTGTCGGTAGGAGATCGAGGTCCGGGCCAAGAGTCAGCTATACAAGGCCCTCAGGATTCTCTCCCGACCCCTCAATCATCATCTTTTCACTCGGCTGTCGGCTCGCTTTTGAAGGAACGTGATAGCGACGCAAGCAGACAGGTTGGGGCTCAGAAAGCGATAGAACAGCATCCAGATTCCACGGTTGATGCGAGGTCTACGGTCGTTTGTGGAGACGATGCCGTTGAAGGACTCAATGCAGATGCTTCGATGAACGACGCGAGTTCGAGACCTGAAAAAAGCGGGGAGCTTATCGAAAAGTCCACTGTTGGAATGAGCTCTGGAATGTTTGTTGCCCCCGTTACAGTGGATGCTGATGGTAGCAAGAATAATGGTGCAAGGTTGAGTTTACAAACCGACCGGGTGGGTTTCACTTCTGTAACGGGTTCGGGTGTCGCAACGATCAGGCGCGAACCTCCATCCATCGCTGCGTCCATGTACGATTCGTCTCAAGTCGGGACTGGAGACGCCGATTTACCCATTACACCTACCTCTTTAGCGGGTAACGAGTCATCTGAGTACCGCCCCGGTACCAATGATATTACGTTCTCCCCAATGTACGGGCACAGATTAGGGTCCACATCCCCATTACAGCCTTCTTCGTTCCTGCATTCAGCGACAACATCACGGTACGCTACACCCCCTGGTTCTCCCCATCCTGGCTTTACACAGGATGAGGAAGAGGTGTGGAGTGCTCTTATCGACACGTCTGAAATGTCAACACCTGTGCCAGACGATACGTCCCTGATGCTCTCGCAACCACCCACTCGCCTGTCGTCTGTTCGTCCTCATACCCCGCAGCAAAGTTCTACATCAGTATCTACGCATACAGGACTCGCAGGCGTTGATCATATATCTTCCACATCAGTGCCCGAGTTGCTCGCTGTCGTTCCGTCGATGTTGCACGACGCTCCTTATGGATTGGGATCGTGGAGTGGATCTCTTTCTCCGCTCACATCGCTCGATGACTCGGACGTAGATGAACCCGTGGCCACACAAGCCGACGAGGAACCAAGTGCCAGCACTCCCACAGGCAGAGTCACCGAGGCTCGTGAAAGCAGTTATGAGCGGCGCTGCTCTGAGCCCTACCGGCCTGGGTCGCGATTGTCGGGGGGTCCCGACGCTTCGTTGAACGAACTTGCGGTGCTCGCAAGGCGGAAACCGCTCAAGATTCACCTAGTTATTCCAGAATCGATCCGCAATTTGAAAAGGAAGCGGGATGCTGTCGATGGAGAAGTGACGGAGATGGAACAGGAGAGTTGTGCAGATGGGACAGCTATCTCTATGGAGGATGTTTCTCTGGGAGGGCAGGCGGAATTGGTACGTCGACCCTTGCGCTTCGTGTGATGATACAGCGCTGACGCAAGGTTTGTAGGCCTCGGGAAGCGTTCCGCATGGTGATATGGAAGAGGGAACATCTGGATCGATTATGGCAACTCAACGCACACTGGAAAGCTCCCCGAGTAGTGGCCTTGTAGACACAGCGTTCGAACATTCGGAGTCACCTGTGCCAGTGCCTCGCAAAAGAACGAAAAAACGGAGCGATCACCTTGGGACGAATGTCCACGAAATACTCCCCATCTCTGAAGATCAACAGAAAACCAAACGTACACCGGAATCGAGACAAAAGTCGCAGGAAATGTTCCACTTTCGGCGGGGTCAGATTGTGACCATTAACTGGGGACTGCCACTGGAACATAAAGTTGAAGTTCAGCAACAACCCCAAGTGCCGGTGACATCACCCGTATCACTGTACCCTGCTCGCAACGATGGGGTTGACCAAGACTCGCGGACGCCTACTCAAATGTGCCACGATAATCAGGCGATGAAGACACCTTTGTCATCCTCCGTGAATTTGCCTCTTCTGAATTTGCCTAGTGGATCGACCGTCGAGCCGTCCCCTTCGAAGCATGACGAATGCGGGGGAATGTGGCCCAAGCTCCCAGGTCTGTTCCAAAGCCAGTGGCATATGCAGGTAGTATTTTCTTTCCTACACTTGATTCGAGTGGGTTCTGAATCACTTTCGTTGTATAGTTCATACAGTGTGACATGTAAGTACCTTACCGCGTGACTGACTTGAATTTTGAATTTGATGTATGCAGCTGCGACAAGTGGTTCCACTATGGGTGTGTAGCGATCGAGTCCGGGGATCGAAGACTTGAACCCGAAGCCTCGTTCATATGCCCACCATGCGGGTGAGTTATACAGGTGCTTCGCAGTGCAATTATTGAATGGATTTTCGGCCTGGCAGTACTGAGAGTAAGCTGCACAAGGCATGCTGCTTTATTGCATGCGACTAAATTTGTTATCAAAGGTGCCGGATGCCAGACCCCATTGGATCGTGAGAATACATGCGCACGTCCCGACTGCCCTGAACCTCATACCACTGGAGACTCGGGACGTTTCTTCGTGGAAAAGCTTGTAGGTCTGAAGAGGGTTGAGGGATATTTCTGCATGTGGCTAGCAAAGTGGGAGGGGTAAGCAACTGGCCTTATCTGTCTACATCAGCATAGCTGAGCGTGGTTTACTAGTTACCCAATGTCCGAGGCAACCTGGATCCCCAAGGAAAACATGGATGGGGACGGAACAAAACTATGCAATTCCTTCCTTGAGGATGCCAGGAGGGAGGGTGCTGATCTCTCTCGAGACCTGGTGCTCCTTAAAGAAGCCGTCGAGGCTGGCTGGGGAGATGTAATGAACACGTTTTAGACGACTAGATTCCAAACTTGACCTTTTCTTTCTTTCTTCATGTTGCCGCATCACTGGGTTTCCATCCTCGTGTCGTGATTTCACTTTCTTTTCTTGGTTGTCGTGTCCGCATTTTTGGTTGTTTTCCATGCTTTCTTGATCTTGATCTGGATTTGCTTTCACGTACCCCCATGCTATGATGACCATCTGAACTGAGCAATATCAATCGCATTTGCCAATTTATAAGTCTGTTTAGCTTCCTAAGTTGATCGAGAATTGACAAGGGTTTTTTGTTGCGTGGAAAATGGCAAGTTGGCAAAGATACCGGCCGTACATAGGCTGAAGACGAAAAAGTCCACGGATTGGCGCCCACAGCTGCCATCAGCAACCAATTTTCCCCCTGTACATGAGGTACAATATTACTGGTATTGGTTTTCGAGGTAGGTAGCTGCGTCTGCAGGTACCATCAGATCTAACATCCCCCGGCATTTATAATACCTGAGATCATTGGAGTCTTCGCTCTTTGCATGGTTCAGCTCGACGCAGGGACCAGCCACCAGTTCTGTGTTTCGTCGCCAGTCCCGGTGGCAAGGGTGACTTGTGCTCCTTCAACTGCAGCATGGAGGCCCCAAAAGTACGAGAGACTGCCGTCCATTGTGTTCGAATATCGATGGGGGGGATTCAACAGAAATAAGACAGTAGTGAGAATTTACACACACGTATACGCGTACGTCCTTGACCTCGTCGATATACCACGTATAGAAATAGATTTCATCATTAAGGGCCTCGATGCCGCCGTCTCCTATCCTAATCGTGAGCTCAGAGGAGATCGCGGGGGACATACATTGTATGTTCAACATGCAATGTATCTCCCCCGCGATCATACGGATATCAAATGACGGAGACGGACCACCTGGGTAGGTGAATATTCAAAATTGGAGACGTTTATAGCGCTGTTATTCCCGTTGAAGTTGCAGGCGAGTTGGTTCCCGCTGGAGGTGTTAACCCTGTTGACGAAGTAGTCTGCTGATATGGACATCATCGACGAAGAGTGGGGTGTTTCCAAGGACTGGGACTGTACTGTTATACTACATACCCTATGAGCCTCACGCCGATTGGGGGAGGATCTAGATTTGGGGTGAACCATTTGCGATGACATGGGAGTCCCGCCAGACGGAATTCCGTCGGATTGGACCCATCCTTGTACTCCGAAGAACAATAAGCGAACGGTCCACAGGAATTGATGGAAAACGAGTTCCTGAGGTAATGGGTCACGTTTAAATTTGGATCTGCGAACGAACGCATCTGAGGATTCCTAGCTCCGAATATTTCCTGTACCTGTAACTCGGTGGATCACAGATCGAGGTATAAGACGCGGCGAAAGGCAGTAATTGTGAATGCAAGAAACCCAGGCGGAGAAAAGCGCGAATTGAACCCGGACCAGTAGGAACGACTGTCTTCCTACTTACATAAGGGTCTGCCTGGCTACCCGGACCAGCAAGTAACCGACTCGGACTGAATCTCCGGGACAGTGGACACCCGTTCCTGACTATCATGGGATCTTAATACAGATGAAGTAGCGTGTATTCCGCTTTTCTGCAAACAAATTTTCTGCAACTGCGATGATTGTGGCCCGACGACGCCAATGAGGAATGTCGTTCATTATTTTCCGCTAGCCTGGCGTACGCTGAAAGTGCTGCGGTGGATTAAAAACCATGACGACGGTTGGCATAAGTGTCTGGTTGTATGCAAGCGGGACAGAGAATGATGAGCGATTTCCGAATTTCGGGCATGTTCGAGGTTGCGAACGCATCGAGCTGGACATACTACTGCAAAAACTGCGACGTACTTATCGTCGGAGAAGAGTCATGATCGGGGAGAGGGTTACGTGAGTTGATGCACGGCGTGCCACGAATCCTGCAAAAACTAAGTTGCCATGCCTTGCTCTGAGTCGTCACTTCGACGAAGCAGGTGCAAGTCTCAAAGCAAGAAGTCAACCGATCAGTGACTATTACTACTCAGATTACCTCGACCCCATTAGTCCGCCCAGACAGTCTCAAGCTAGCTGATTCGCCGTTCACAACAGGTCTACGTGAAACCTGAATCCGAGGCAAAATTTGTCCCAATATTTTACAAGCTGACCACCAACTTGCACGAACATTCAGTGACCCGGACGAGTATTTGACTGTCTTAGGCCTATTCCCTCGGATTCTGAGACGTCCTTCTCTGTAAATTTCAAGGTAAAACGTATTCCCATCATCCCTACGTTGGCACAGAGGCAACTGATAGATGCCTACATACCAGTAGAGTAAACATCGCTCCGTCTGCTTCGATTACTGCTGTAAAGTGTCGCCTGCAGGTATGTAACCTCCGAACCTCCGACATGTTTGTTGCCTCATTTAAATCCGCAGGCAGGGCCGTCAACTCCGAGTCCGTTTCATCCCGAATTCAAGGTAACCGGACTTTAGGATGGGCTGCGCTACAATGTTTCACTATTCAGCAGGTTCCTTAATCGCCTTTTTCGTCAGCATTCGACGGCTGTGATTGGATGAGAGTCATCAACCGGAGGTTTTTGCCAATTGGCGACAGTATGCAACTCGAAGGCCAGGAGACTCGCTGATGAGCTCTGGGCAACCGCCGTTTAACTCCTGTCTCCATAGTACAAGTATTCCTCTAGCTGCGGCGCAATTGTTTATCTGGCATCTGAAACATTTGGAGGCGACGGTCTGATTCCCCAGGTATAAAAGGGCACGGAAAGTAGGTCAATCACTCACAACACAACTCTCATTCCAGTCAAACATCCACTCACTCTTCTTCCATCCATCTCCATAATGTTCACTCGCGCCTTTATTCTTCTTCCCTTCGTTCTTCTCGTCTCTGCTGCCACACAGTGCTTCACTGGGCATCATCCCACGTGCTGCAGCAAGACACTGCAGGTAAGTTCACGATATAATTCCAAGTGAAGTGCAGCAACTGATGGTTGCTTGTTGTCTCATGTAGAATACCGACAGTGGCGTGAAGCAGGCTTTCCAGCAGATCGGGCGTGGTGACCTCGTCCCTGGCATTCAGAACGATCAGACCGATACCATCGTCGGCATTGACTGCTATGACATCAGTAGTATTCCTGTGTGCACCGAGACGACTCTCTGCTGCACGGAGGACTTAACTGGTAAAGTGTGTATCACTTCTTTTAGATATTTCCCAACGAGAGAATGATGGCTGAACTCGACTCCTAGGATGGTCAAATGATGAGCATCCACTGCTCTAAAGTTGCGAGCAACGGTGATGACCAGAAGGATGACCAGAAGGATGACCAGTTGAAGAAGGATAGCGAGAAAAGTTCTCCCGCCAGCCCTGTTCAGTGAACGCCCAGACAGTGGGTGTGGTGGAGTCACTGGTTCATCTCCCTCGTTCAATTAGCCTTTTTTTTAAAAAAAAAAAAATTGTAGAAGAGCTATAGCTCACTTGGCACTAGTTGAATGGACGTTCGGTTTGGTGTTCAGATTTTGCGTGAACTTGTCAGAGCCTCGCGATAGGAAGGCCTCCTAGTGTTAACTTTGCCAAGCCTTAGTACTGATGCTAGTGTACCCATGCTCGCAGTTGATTACACCTGACCAATCGCGAATAGCCCGGATACCAGCGTCGTGTACCTGTTACTCCCACGGGTACTTACGCCGAGAAAGGGCATACGGTATCGTATACCCGTGGTAACTTAGCCTACGCAGCAGTGCCTAGCATACGAGCTAGGTGTGATGTATCAGTCGTTGAGAGGATATAAGCCTGCCAGTGCCATGATACATCCATCCGAATCCTAGGTTACGAATGGTATATCAACATGAATCTGGTGACGAAAAAATCACGCACGTACGAGCGTGAGCCATCAGTAAATTCACAGGTTGCTTTTTTGTCTTTTTCAAAGGCTTTTTGGTGCTTTTTTGTTTCTTTTGGTTCTTTCCATAAATGTGCTGGAAAGCACGAAAAGTAGATCTCTCTACTTT
>JBBPPG010000226.1:0-35062 GCA_038091855.1 Leccinellum luteum | reverse complement strand
CTTGGACAGGGATCTCGGGAAGTAACCACAGCTACCTCCCTTCGGACCTCACTGTTTACGACAAAGTCGTTTCCCCGCATGTACCGCAACCCATCAAGACTGCCGAAATGGATGGCATGATCAAGGCCTTGCAGTCGTCACTTCTTGATCCCTCCCTCGCTACTCAGGTGTACGAACAATTGTATTATCTCCCACCTTTGTCGCTTCTGGCTGGTCGACTACGACTTCCCGGCCTAGCATTCGCTCTCGACGACCTCGAACGTCTCCATAATTCCAATTCCATCCTTCCTGTATATCGTGCGACAACTCCCATTCTCGGTGAGGTTCGGATCTCGACCAAGGACAACTTGGTGGGGATGGAGGGACTTGTTCTCGTCCATCCGTGGATCAGCCCTCTTATCGACGAAGATTTCTCTGGCAGTACACCTCGGTGTGATCTAGCGACGCGTGCAATGCGGCTCGTTGTGCGGCTGAGACAGCCGTTCGGTGGGCTGTTACTTGCCTCCGAGAGTCGCGTGCATTACAAACGCGTCGCGACGGACAGCTTCGTCAAGGTGCAGGTCCGGGCGGAGACGCCGTTGGTGGAATTGATGAAGAGCATTCGTACGGTCGACATACAGTAATCGTGGATTTTTATTAGCTTTGGATATCGGATGATGGACTCAATTATGATATTCCCCTCTGGTGACCTAGATCCCATTTTGGAAACAACTTTCAAGTGATATCTTTGCCGTCACCACATAGTGTGCGTACCGTTAGGCTTCCCTGCCTGGTGACCATGGGGGAGAAACTTCTATCTTTGCCACGGTCAGGTTCTCATGGAGTCTCCGGACCGCAACTTCATTGGAACTGCCACATATGAGGGACAGAAAAATCAAATAATCGAGAGAAAAAATAAGGGAAAATGGCGACCCACTGGCACCTATGGTGGCTCACGACACCAAGATCTCTTTCATCACACCATCTCCAAGTGAGCAGGCGCGAACATCGTGTCATGTGTCCCCGCCGAAACCTTCGTGTCCAAATTCTTGATCCGATAGTATGGTCCTCCGCCCCTGTGTCAAATTCGCTATACCTTGACCAATCCCGGGGAACGACTAGCATGCCCGTCCGTCGTGACTCATAATGCGGTGACTCGCAATCGAACATCTGGTCCAAGTTCTTCCGGATCCCCAGACGCAACTTGCTCTTCCACTTCACCCAATATCAGCAAAGTTAGAGGGGATCCAGTCTGTCGCTCACTGTGTCTAAGTAGTCAGTCAACTTTTCGACATTGAGACGGAACCGCCGCGAGATGGGGTCAGACCCCGACCTAAGTGTCACGTCCGCCAGAGGCCCCACTGACTCGGAGCCAAACCCTTGATGACTCGGCTCGACGACTCAAAGTCTCGCATGTGACCAGGACTCTGATCAATACTTCGACTTTCTGTATGCATAGTACTCGGGGAAGGGACTCCCTCAGGGAGAAGCACAAAGCCTGTCAAATTTTACGTTCCTGAAGCTTGCGCTGAGAAATTTTCCGAAAGCTGGCAGTGTTCCCACTAAATCCATGCGCAGAATCACAAGAAAACGATCATTATACATGAGATCGCAGAGATATGCGAAAACATGCAACAGTTTATGGCTTTTTATTTTAGAAGGACAGAAAAGTCAGACGGTCGACCTTGGGGGAAAATAAGGAAAAGTACGACTCACCGACGGTACCTTCACAACATCTTGTCATGTGCTCCCGCCGAAATCTTCTGTCCAAATTCTTTTTTTTTTTTTTTTTTTTTTTTTTAAATCCATTTCCGTCCGTTGTGGGGTGTAAGACCCTATGTAGGACGCTCTATACTAGGTACTAGGGGCCTCCTGGCCCCGCCGCTTCCCTTGTTCTGCGAATGCCCCATGGGCCGGGCGTAAGGCCCCCCATGGTCCCGTCGTTCCCTCCGACAGTTTTAGACGCACGAACTCTAATCCGCGGGCACCTTTACTCATTTACTGACATGTGGTGATGGTGTCTGGCGTATTCTGTGGGTTTAACATATACTCGAGCCGCGGTAGCGGCCGGGTAGGATAGGAGTGGGGTATGGCGCGATGTGTATGTAATGTGAATAGAATTTATGGAAATCTTCATATGGGGTGGGTCATTGGAGATTCCGTTTCGCGTTTGAGTTCTCCTTCCTTGAACGAGTGGTCGGATGAGGTGGTCAGCTCTGTTTTGGGCGCGTTACTGTTTTAGGCTGTTTGGTGCGAGTGGATACGTCACCTAGTTGGTTATGCAGTCTCATAGTCGCGTTGACGAAGTTTAGGGTATCGGTTATCGCTGGGTAGGTGGTCAGTAGGTATGGTATGTCTGTGGATTTACGACGGAGTTTCGATTCTAGTTTTGTCCTTTGATGGGCGTATCTTGGGCAGAGTAATAGGAAGTGTCGGATGTCTTCTTGTTCGCCTGGGCATGCTGTGCAATATGGGGAGTCAGCTTTGCCGATGCGATGTAAGTATTCATTTAGAGGGCAATGTTTGGTTCTTAGCCATATTAGTAGAGACGTTTGTCTTCTTGTGAGCGATGCGGCGACTTTGAGGAAGGATCCTGAGAGTAATTTGTTGTCGATTTGGTTGGCGAGTTTGTAGCGTGGTGAGTTAGACCAGCGTTTTGCCCATCTGTCCGTTTCTCTTTTTCGCTGCTGTTGGATTAGTGCTGATATGCTTAGAGGTAAACGCTTTTTTCGAAGGTATAGAGGGAGTCGTTTAGGTTTTGTGTTACCGGGTCCCTCTGTCGCCGCTTCTTTGGCTTGTATGTCCGCTATTTCGTTACCTTCGACGTCTTCGTGTCCTGCGATCCATCGGATGGTGATGTCTGATTTTTGGATTTTGTGCTTTTTGCGTATGGCGCGGATGAGCCTAGAGAAGTGATCCATCAGGTAGTGCCCTGGTTTAGCGGATGGTCGTTCACCGGATTTTATTGTCGCTTGGTTGTCCACGAATATAGAGATTGGTAGGTTTAGTTCTTGTTCACCTAGTAGTAGTTTCGCCGCCAATGTTAGGCCTACTGCTTCTGCTTCGTAGACGGTGTGTTCAGTCTCCGTTCCTAGGTGATATCGGAGTGTTTTATGTCGTTTGTTAGGATTGATTAGTATGGCTGCCGCGCCTATGAGTCCGTCGGTTCCGGAGCCGTCGCTGTATACCTTTGTGCCTGTGGTTATCATGTCGTGTTCCTTGATGGCATGTTCTTTGTCGATTGCGATGTGGGTCTTGTAGGGAGGTAGGTATGATGAGAGGTGTCGTGCTGGGGTGATGGTCTCGATGAGGTCTGGTTTAACGTCATAGCTGTGGGTGAGGTAATGGAGTGATGAGCGGTGGTGTTTCACGTAGCTTTTTGCTGCTCGTCGTGTCATCGGGTGTAGTGGGTGGGTAGTCGGGAGCGCTACCATGCGGAGGATTGCTTGATAACAGAGTGTTTGGATGCGCTGGTCGATTGGCATGATTTTTGCGTGTGTTTCCATGACGTCCGTTGCCGTGGTGCGTAACGCTCCTGTGATGGCGAGGAGGGCTAGTCTTTGGACCCGGCCTAGTTTTTTGGCTGTTCCGATTGATCCTCTATTGGGAGCGTCAGTGTGGACTGAGAAAGTGGGTACGAACCATAGGTTGATGGCGTAGAGCATCTTTGGCATGGCTACTGCAGTATAAAGTTGTCTGGCTAGCGCCATAGGTACTCCATTGGCCGATTTTGCTATTCGGCGTAGTTGCATTACGTACGCCGTGCCTTTACCAATGGCGTAGTTGGTGTGTTTGTTCCAGCGCAGGCCCTCGTCGACTAGGATACCTAGGAATCGGTGGGCGTCAGTGGGTGTTATGGTTATACCTCTTATGGTTATTGGTGGTCTTTCTTTCGTTTTGCTGCAAGAGAAATCTATTAGCGCAAATTTCGACGTTTCGAAGCGAGAGTTGTGGTGTTTTGACCACTCGTAGCCTCCTCCTGGTCGTTCGAGCATGTCTTCGAGTATAGCGTGGGTTTCTTGGAAGTTTTTGCCGGTGGCGAGGAAGGCGGTGTCGTCTACAAAGGCGAGGGTGAGTTCGGTTTTCTTGTTAGCTACCTCGACTAGGTCAGAGTTGTATATAATGTATAGGACCGTTGATAGTGGGTCTCCTTGGCCGATGCCATTTGTGATCGGCATCCAGTCTGAGAAGAATCCGTCGAATGATAGTCTTGTGCGTCTGTTTTGGAGTAGTCTACTCGTGAATGAGACGATCGAGCGAGGTACTCGTCGTTTCCGCATGTTGTGTAGTAAGCGCGATGTGACGGCGTTGGGGAACGCACCTTCTATGTCGAGGAATAGTGCCGAAACTACTTTACTTGAGCGCCATGCGTTTTTGACTGTCGCTTCTAGTAGGTGTAGGGAATCTGTGGTTGATCGCCCCGGGCGTCCTCCGAAGTGTGTTCCGGGGATCAGTTGGTGTCATTCTATGAGGTGCGATAGGGTGTCAGCGATGATTGCGGTGAGTAGTTTACCCATTGTGTTTAGTAGCGCAATAGGTCGGTATGCTTTTGGGACAGTGTAGTCTGGTTTGCCTGGTTTGCGTAGAACCACTGTGGTGAATTCTCGCCATGGGTCGTGGTATGTGTTTAGTAGAAACGTGGCGCGGAAGAGACGGAGGAGGTGGGGGACTATGACCTTGGTACATCTTTGGAAGACGATGTTTCGTATGCCGTCTGGACCCGGGGCTTTCATAGGGCTTAGTTTGGTTATGGCTCGTTCGATTTGTTCGTGCGTGATATCTGTAGGATCTGGTAGCGGTTCTGGGTATCTGTAGTCGACGGGTGTGAAATCCTCACCGGGTGGCGGGGGGAAGAAGGCTTGCGCAAGCGCTTCGCTTTTCTCGGCGTTAGTTGAGGCTGAGCTGGGTGTTCCGTCCGGGTGTTTGGTTACCAGTGTCGGGATTCGTGAGGTGCTTCCGTCTGAGGGTTCGGCGTTGAGGTATTTATTTGCTATCCAGATCTCGTCGCTGTTGATGTTTTCGAGCCAGTCTAGCCAGTGATCCTTCTTTGTCTTTTTGATTTCTTCCGAGTAGCGATTTCTTTTGATGCGGTGTTCTTCGTGTATTGGGTGGTCTTTGAGTTCTCGGAGGTCGTGGGATAGTCGTGCTAATCGGTTTACTTCTTTGCGCATCTGTGTGAGTTCGTGAGTCCACCAACGCTTAGTGAAGGGGGAGGGGCGGGAGAGGGGGACGTGTATGTTGATCGTGTGGAGTATAGAATCGGTTACTCCCCTTGCTGTGCTCTGGAATTCCTCCTCCATGATGATCGGGTCGCTGGCGGTGTATTTGGCGAGTTCGTTGCGGAGCGTGGTGTTGAATTTCTTCCAGTCTACGTCTTTGAAGTTTCTGGTGGGAGCGGTTTCGAACGTTGGGATGGCCAGGTCTATGGAGGTGATGATGGGTACGTGGTCAGTACACGGTCCGCGTCTTTCAGGGTCTGTATAGCATTGAGTGATGAGGTCTGCGGTGAAGTCAGTGCAGAAGACGTTATCTGGGCGTGTCCAGTTCTTAGTGGCTAGCGCCTCTAGCGTGGGCATGTCTTTGGGTAGCGTCATTACCATACCGTATTCGGCAAGGAGCTCTATTAGTGGTTGTGCCTGTTCAAGGTACGCGTTAGTTAGTAAGTGGGCATTACGCTCTTCTTCCCATAAAGGGTGGTGACGGTTGAAGTCGCCCATCCAGAGCATGTGGTTCTGTGGGGGGGTGGTCGGTGGGGTGGGGTTTTGATCTAAATATTCGCTTAGTGTGGTAAGTGTGCGGTTGTGGGTGCCGTCGTTGTAGATGTTGATAAGAGTGAATGTTCCGTGGTTACCTTTGAGACGTGTGAGTACGACGTCAGCTGAGGGGTAGGGTATCTGTGTCCATGCGTTAGTATCCATTTTTGTGGAGATGAGTGTTACCGCTCTGGTTTTATTGCCCAGGTTGGTCCGGTGGTGGGTAGGGTATACTGTTCTGAAGTGTTTGCTAGCGGTGGTTAGCTCTAAATGGTTTAGGTAGGGTTCTTGTAGTATTATTACGTCGTAGTCGCTGATGTCCTTGTTGTTGAGTAGATCGAGTTGCGCTTTCTGCGAGTTGTTAAGATTCTGTTGCCATATTCGCAGGCGAGGGGTGTTAGTTGAGGTTGTATTAATCATGGAGACGACTTAGTTTTGGGTCCCGTTGCGTGTGGGTATTGCATTCTGCGTTGCTTCGTTGTTGGCCCTGTGGCCTCGTCGTTGGTAGTTTACAGGTGTGAAGTCGTCTAGAATCATTTGTCAGTTTGTTGCGCATGTGTTTTGGTGGGCGGGTCCGTAGTAGCCCTTCTTGGTTTGTTTTGGGAGTGGTGGTGTTGGTCGCGGTTGTTGTGGGGGGAGCGTAACCTGGGTCCAAGGTTCGTCAGTAGGAAAGTAAGGCATTAAGTTCTCGGGGATTTTAGTGTCGAGGTCTGCCCTTTTGGCGAGGTAGGACGGGCACGTGGGTTCGTTGCTGGAGTGGTCAGTTTCTTTGCAGTTGTGGCAGAACTTATCCTCCTTGTGCGCCTTGCACGTGTCGGTTCGGTGGTCGCGACCGCATTTGGCGCAGATATCGGTGTCGGCTTTGCAGTCCCTTGCTAGATGTCCCCAACCTTGGCATCTTACGCAGCGCAGGGGCTCCTTGCGTTCTTTCTTCGGATGTAGCTTCTCTTTTTGGATGTAGAGGCCGTCTTTGATTAGGCGGTTTGCAGCCTGCGGATCTGTTAGGGTAAATATGGCATGAGCGACGCGTTGGTTAGAGTCACGGCGAGAGGGCTGCTTAATCCATCTGATGGATGTGATTGATTCCTCTTGTAGCTTGTTCTCTGTTTCGACTGATCTGATCCAACTTTGGTCAGTGATGGGTACGCGGATGGGTAGGAATGGGACCATGATTGCGTAGTTGCGGTCCTTAATATCCGCTGGTATCCCTAGTTTGGCCAGGAAATTCTGCTTGTTGCTGGATTTCCGAATCCAGTTGGCGGTCTCTTTTGAGTCGAGTTCCATTATTACCCCTCCGTTTTTGAGTCTTGTGATAGCCTTGATTGATAGGCTGGGGGCGCTGTCGTCTTTGATCGAGTCCAAGGAGTCCTGTAGGTGGTTAACGATGGTTTCGGAGGAGTGGTCGGGTTCGTATAGGGAGTGTCCCCGTTGGGGGTCTACCAGTACCTGACGGTCTCTGATGGCGGCTCTTCCTATTGCCGCGGAGACCTGTTGCGATGGTGGTGCTGTTGTTGCGTTTGCTGTGTTCGGGGAGGTGTTGGATCGTGCTACCTCGCTGTAGGATCTAGCGTTAGTCGTTTCGGTCGTTACCCGTTCTAGCTTTTCTATCTTGGTTGCTAGCTCTGTGACTCCGGCAGTCATGGCTTCGGCCGCCGTGGTTATTTCCTTGGTTGAGTTGTCGATGGTGGATTTGTCTAGTATGTTAGTTATTCTTTCGTTAGTGAGCTCTAGCGAGGATAGATTAGAAGCTAGTGCTTCGTTTGAGGAGTGTAGCTTCGCTACGTGCGGGGAGATAGACGCTATGACATTGTTAGCGACTACCTTTGACAGTTCTTCCTTGAGTTGCTCTACGAGTGTGCCAGTGGGGTGTTCTGAGGAGATTTTTCTTATTATGAATACTACTGCGCGGATTGCTTCTTTGGCTATCAGGGAGATTTTTTCCGTCTGTGTAACGTAGAGTAGTGCGGTGGCAAGTTGTTCGAAATGCAGTGATTCACCTTCTACAATGAGCTGACGCTTCTTAAGGAATTTTTCTCCGCTGGTCGCATCCACTACGGCATGATCTTCCTGTCTGAGTAGGTCGTCTCTGGCGCTTCCCGTGTTGAGGGTGGAGCTGCGAGTGGTCCGCACTGTTGCCGTGGGTGTGGGAGCTCGCGGAGGTTGGCCCGGTCCGGTTGTTGCCTTGTTCGGTGCTGGCGACATCAACCGGGGGTTTTGGGGATTCTGGTGGGTGTTTAGTGGTGATAGAGGGTGAAATGCTTTCCTTCGTTGTCTTCCTTGGCTGCAGTTTTCCGGGGTCCTTGTAGGGGTGCCACGTGGTTGCGGACAAAGAAGGTCTCCAAATTCTTGATTCGACAGTCCCACCTATTGTGGTCAACTGCCCCTGTGTTGAAGTGGTCGCATGGAACGACTAGAGTTGCCTGCTTGTCGTTACATGTAATGCAGTGGCTCGAAATCGAACATCGAGTCCAAGTTCTTGCAGATCTCCGTATGCAACTTGTCCTTCCACTTTTCTCCAATATCAGGGAAGTTGGACGAGATCCGGTCGATTGCTCGTTGCGTCCAGTCAGTCGACTTGAGACCCTGCCGCTCAGCACCTGGAATGTAGTTCGGATCCAAAAGAATCAGATGCTCTATCATACGTCGGGCCAGCTGATGTCGATTAGAACTCTAGCACGATTATATACATTTCAAGATCCAAGTCTATTCAGAATCAGTCCGGGCCCCGTCCAGACAAAGAAAGGGTAAAGGCCATGCGTTGATCTGTGAGATCATCGAGTTGGTTCGTTTTGGACCGTACCGGATATTTCACTTGTAACGCTAAACATATCCAAAAAGCGATCAGACATGATAGCTCCGTGTCTCGCATACATCACCCGTGACTTCTCACTTTCACGCTCTGCGGATGTAAGAATGCGTGTGCGTGGTGAGTGCGTGTCGAGTATGAACGGATGAGGTGTTCCTTGATATTGTCCAAGGGTCAGGAAGTATATTTAGACTCTGCGCCCAATCAGAAAGAGGATCTGTAAATACATACGATGACAAAAAATGCCCCACCCAGAATTGGTCTACGATGTCTGTGAATTACGTTACTTGATCGGGCAGTAGGACGATTCTGCGAGATGTGATCAGAATCGGATAGTGGTGGCGAACCATGGTTTCATGAAAAGGGACAGACGAAAAATGTCGAAACAAGACGAGAGATATTGACATTGAGATCCTTGACTAATAGGTAGGCTGTCTTACTTCGATCGTGATTTTCTCGTTGAGAAAAAAACAGGATGTTACGACCACCGTGATGATAGGACGTGGGGATAAGGCGAGGTATCGATGAAAGCAAGCGCCCAGGGCCCAGGGCAACTGCGTGAGAGTGAATGAGCGTACACGTGTCATATACCGGGTGATAAAGACGTACCGAGACGACTAGAAATTCCCTTTGTACCCTACTGTAGCCTCGTCCAGCATGTTTTCCAAGATTCGTCCATGGAAGAGAAATGGTGAGTAGTAGGTGGGCAAGGCACATCGATATCGGCACTAACGCGAGCACAGAGTCGGATGGGGCGGACGACCTAGCTCCGACCTGCGACAGCGCTCAAGAAGTCAGCGCATCGGTGACTGATGAAAGAGAGTCACTTATGGACACTCAGAAATCGAGCGATGAAAGCACTAGGTCATCCGATCCCGCAACTGATGCGAGCCCAATCAAAATTTTTCATCCAGGTCAGGCAATTTTGGTCGCATTTCTTGCTGACGGGGAGCACATCGTGAGCGTAAATAGGGGGAAAATTCGACGATGGCGAGTGGAAGACGGCAACATGGTGGGGAGGCCAATGGACGCTGGGAATTATGTTGCGGACCTGGCAGTCACACAAGACGGCAAGTGGATCGTTGGTGGGACGAAGAGAGGCCAAGTGGTGGTGTGGAACGCGATGAACCACGGAAAGGTGAATGAATTCAAAGCACACAACTGGGGTGTGCCTGCAGTCGACGTCTCATCCGATGGGACGAAATTCGCGACTGGATCGTACGACAAGACGCTCAGTGTCTGGTCATTTCCCATGGCCAAACGACTACTTGGCCCATTCAAACACGAAGGCTGGGTGGTCGCGGTCAACTTCTCTCCAGATGGGCGATTCATCGCAACTGCCACGTATTCTCGCGACTCTGTTCGGGTATATGACAGTAGCGACGGTCAACTCCTCGCAGACTTTCCAGTCGAAGGATGTGGCTATAACAATCGATTCCTTGCATGGGCGAGCGCCAACCAACGACTCTTTGCTTTGTCAAAAGACAGCCACATTCACTGTCTCGACATATCCACCAGGACGACCATCGCAAAATGGCACATTCATAGTGATGACGAGCCAAGATGCATCGTACTGGCATGCAACGACACGGTCATCGCAGCATCCGCTAACTCCTCGCTCTCATTCTGGGACACCACGACGCACCAACAAATCGGGACTGTCATCCACCATTCCCACCTAATCCGGTTCATTACCATCTCGCCAAGCTACGACATGGCGACTGCTGGGGGTAGCATAATCACACTTACGAATCTTTGTGGCATCCTTCCTTCACCCTACCGCGACAATGTAAGTAGCAGTAGTCGTGCGAGATCCCATCCTTATTGGTTTATCGTTCCCACAGATACTCCGCCACTTAAGGGTCGAGAGGAATCATCTCGAAGATACGATCCGGTCCCTACGACTGCAGGATACATATCAAGGTGTGTTTCAGTCCTATCTCACTCCAGCTTCGTTTCTAGTTTCATTTATCAGATCGTAAAATTACCCATCTCGACAACGAACTCCGCTGCGTGCTTGCCGCCTCTCAACATGCAGTCGATCAACTAGCCAACACCATCAGTTCATTGCGCGCACGCATTTATCCGCAAGAAAGCAGTCCGGGTGCGTTAATTATCCTCATCCACAGTTCTCTGACCATCTTCTGTATTCATAGCACCACAAATTGCTGTTCTCGAGAAAACCACCCAAGAACTTCATAAGCAGCTTGCCGCATCCCAACACGCACTTCGTGTACACGACAAGATGTATGAATGTGAAACTACGTATGATCACGGCCGCATATATGATGCCGCACAGTCTCTTCTCGAGATTGCGAACGAGATGACCGAGGATCTGAGGGAGAACAAATTGATCGTCGACTGGCTCCAAGGTGAGTTTCTCTTTCACGTCGTAGGAGAGTATATTCAAACACTTGCCATCAGAATTCACGGACCGATGTGTCTCAGAGCTTCAGATGATCGGGAATGAGGCTTCGAGAAACGAGGAACACGAGGCGGCACTCTCAGCCTACTCTGCTATATTATCGCTCACTTCCTTGCCTCCGGATGGCGTGCTGACGGAATGGGCAAGAACAATGCTCATTCATTCCACACCAAGTGAGGCGTTGGGTGCTGCAGACAAGGTACATTGTATGTGGCCGTTTAGAACAACTTGATGATGCTTGTTCTGTTTAGTTCAGGCTTGCAAGGTTTCGTGTTTACCGGGCAATCTGTGACATTCTCGAAGGTGAAAATTGTGTCACGCAGGCAGTCGAATGTTTCCAAAACATGAAGGACGAGCGATCGCAGGAACCAAACTTCCCAGATGATGAACAATCACAGTGGGAACTGGGTAGGTAGTCGCAATGACGATGCTGAGAATTGGCTGAGAATCTCCCCAGGTTTCCGACGACTTTGTATTGACAAACTAGAAAAGCAGGGTGATGCAGAAATGGCATCAAAGGACCACGAGGCGGCCATCGGATGCTACTCAAACGCACTTTCACTCCACCCAACAAACATCACTGGTATCATTGTCAAATGTTGCAAGGCGAGAGTAGGATTGCTGGAGGACGAACTCGTAAACATCTCCAAGGTAAATTGGTCTGCATACCATGCTAAGTAGACGGCATTGACAGTACGATCAGGTTACCGAACAAGACTTGTCGAGTTACAAAGGGTTTACAAGGAGACACGCGGTATTGCATAGCCTGGGGCGTTACAAGGAGGCATTTGAAGCGTACGAGACAATGCTGTCGAGAATGGAGAATTCAATCGATCCACATATTCGGGGTCAGCCCATTTCATTCATATTGCGCAGATGACGTGGTCTGATTTCATGTCAATAGACATGCGGAATCGATATCTCGATGCGACCCCATTGATTCGCAAGGTCGTCGAACAGACGATCCGCGACATTCCCAGTGTTCTCATTGACACCACTACCGGTCATCTCTATGATAAGACAATGCAAGCGGTCGCTTTCGAAGAGTCCTCTATGTTCAATGAGCTGCGGTCTTCCATGATTATCCGCAATCGGCTCGACCATGCGCGCATCCAGAGGGAGGTGGAGAAGTTCTATGGATATGTGATGTTCTCGCACAGGTGGCAGCCACCCGAGCCATCGTTTCAAATGGTCAAGGATACAATCTATGGACTCCCTACATCCCCCGCGAAGGTCAAACTTGTCAACTTTTGCAAGCTCGTGAAGTCTCGCCGCTTCCGTTGGGCGTGGAGTGACACGTGTTGTGTTGACCAGAGCAACAATAGAGTTCATCAAGAATCAGTTGTTGCCATGTTTCAGTGGTATTGTCGCGCCGCACTCACGATTGTCCATCTTCTCGGTGTTCACTCCAAGTCGCAACGAAAGGGCTCTCTATGGAGAAGCATCTGGAACACTCGTGGATGGACATACCAAGAGTATGTCGCGTCAAAGGTCGTACAATTCTATACGGAAGATTGGAAGCCATACCTTGATCTCGATATGTTCAATCACAAGGAATCACCAGCAATCCTCTCCGAAATGGAACGAGCAACCAATCTTGCTACTCAGGCCCTCGCTACGCTTCAGCCAGGGCTGACGAGGGCACGCGAGAAGTTGTACTTGGCTTCGAAGCGCGAAACGACGCATGTGGAAGATATTGCGTACTCGTTGTTTGGTATCTTCAATGCCGCGCTTCCAGTCATATATGGCGAGGGTAACCAAGCAGTTGGACGACTCTTGGAACACATCCTCACGCGGTCGGACAACGTCACGATTCTCGCTTGGACCGGGACCTCGGGCAGCAGCCACAGTTACCTCCCTTCAGACCTCACTGTCTACGACCAAGTTGTTCCCCCACATGTTCCGCAGGCTGTCGAGGCTGCAGAGATGGATAGCATGATGCAGGCCTTGCATTCGTCGCTGCCTGATCCCTCTTTAGCTACTCGACTGTACGAGCAACTGTATCGTCTCTCCCCTCTGTCACTTCTCGCGGGTCGATTGCGACTTCCCGGTTTCGTTTTCCCTCTCGACACCCTTGAACATCTCTCGGAATGTGATTCCGACTCCATCCTTTCTGTCTATCGCACGACGTCTCCCATTCTCGGTGACATACGGATCGAGACCAAGGATGACTTGGTAGAGATGGAGGGACTTGTTCTCGTCCATCCGTGGATCGGCCCCCTTATCGATGAGGATTTCTTGCGAAGCGCTCCTCGGTGTGATCTAGCGACGCGTGCACTGCGGCTCATCGTGCGGCTGAGACAGCCGTTTGGTGCGTTGTTACTTGCCTCCGAGACCCGCGTGCAGTACAAACGCGTCGCGACGGACAGTTTCATAAAGGTACAGATCCGGGCGGAGACGCCGTTTGAGGAATTAATGGAGAGTATTCGTACGGTCGACGTACAGTGATCTGGATTTTTATTGGCTTCAACTTCAGATATTGGACGATGGATTCCGTTGCATTCCCCTCTGGTGACCTATAACTTTCAAAACGACTTGAAATGACAAGGCGAATGTTCAACGGTGTGCGGTGTCGTGTCAAAGCTCCATCGAAAAATTTCCCTGTTATATTCCTTACATACCCAACCACGTCTGACTGTTTCATTCCCCTCCGTGAATTTCGATCGTTACGGTGACGCGTGAGGCCTTGAGGTGTAGCGGTCACGTAGCGAGCTCGGATGGGATTATGAATGTGGGCTCGGAACACCCCAGTGGCCCCCACTTAAGTGCTGCCGGTTCCTTCGAGTGATCGCGCGAGCTGCTTACCCGGGGAGAAGTATGTCCATCTCTCGAGCCGCCACCAAGGACGCTCCGAGGAGACTGCCGTAGGTGGCATAGAATTTCTGGAGTTCCCAAACTTGGAGCTCTGATCTGAGACGATCGTGGCGATCACTTTTGTTGTTGAAGACGAGAAGGATCATCGATCAAGGACGATAAAGTTCAATATTTACAACGGGAACTTGAATGTGTAGAGAACCTGATATATTTAACAACCCCCGGGATGTCCGACAACGATCTCGCGGTGTTGACAGAACGGAGTTACTAGAATCTCGACTGTTGCAGCTATTGCCCTCGACGCAGTAAGTGCAGTACGCGCGTAATTCGTAATCCAATCCAAACTTCTCATGATCCAATCAACACGTGTAGAGCCCTACCTTGCTTCGATCGGACCTCCTCTGCTTCCTCGCTATGTTCCGTGATGATGGCCAGCACACTATCCTTATACGATCCTGCACAATGCAAGCGGCATTTAGACTATCAGAACTGTGGATGGCCATCCCCGTTCATACGACAAACTTGTTTTACGAACGTGTCCAGAATGCGATGAGACATGGTAGCTCCAAGTCCCCCGTATACCTTTTCTGCACCATATGATGTATCACCCGTCGCTTCTCACCTTCACGCTCTGCAACCTTCATAATAACAACCTCATATCTAAACAGGAGCAGCGACGTAGGAAGTGTATGTGGTGAGCGCATGTCGAGTCGGAGCAACTGAGGTGTCCCATGATGTTATTCAAGGGTTAGGAAGTATAATTAGAGTATCCGACCAGGAGGATCTGCAGGCATGTACGATAACGAAAAATGCCCCTTCGGTATGCCACCCAGAATTGGTCTACGATGTCAGGGAATCATGTCGCTTATTCTTGCAGCAAGATATTTTTGAGAGTGCTGTTGGCTTGCTTGCGCCGGTCTTCCAGTCCGATGGCTTGCTTCTCTTGCGTAGTCTGGTCTTCGACTGCTTCTAAAGCCGCAGCTTTTACGTCCTAGAATACATCGGGCGATGGATTGGTTAACGGATACAAGGAACGAACCTCGTGTGCATTTTCACGCTCTTCGAAATCCTTCTCCAGCATTTCTAGGTGGGTGGTGTTGTCCTTGTTCGTCTCTTTCTCCGAATCCAGCTCCTTCTGATATTTTGCTTAAACACTAACATCGCCTCAGTTCCGACATCTACGATGTGATGACGACTCACCATCTGCGTGTTGGAGCTGATTCTCCCAACGCTTCCACAGGTAATACTGCCAAAGCCTACTCTTCGCTCTCACGAGTCATTGGACAGTCGCAGATGATCCAACACCTCCTTCCTCTGTGCTTCCAGCGCGTTCTTCTCTCGCTCGACGATGCGCAGTCAGTTCACCTTTTCGCTTCGTTGCTCGGTCAGAGTCCCCATCCCGGCCAGCGCTTCTCCAATTGGAGCCTTATACGACGAGGTACCGATGATATCTTCCAGGTACTCGAGCAGCCCACCTCTGTGCTCGTTCTGAGCTTTCGGCTTCATCTGCGCAATCGACTCGACTTCTCCCTGAGAGACGGATCAGGTACAAACGTGATAGAGCAAGGAGAATTACCTGTAGGATAAGGAATCGTTTGTGGTCGAGATCGATTCCCCGACCCTTGAGGAGCGCGCCTCCACCTCTGTGAAGCTACTCACGCGTCCGTTGATCAAATATTTGCTTGAATTGTTCTTGTACGCCACCCGCGCCACAACCAGTTGGGAGTTTGGTACAACCCTGTACGCATCGGGACTCGCCTATCGCGTCGTGTGTTAGGATACGAAAGGAAGGAATATTCGTACCAAATCAATGATTTCTCGAAAGTGCACTTCAGCGCTACAGTCATCGAGATCAGGGTATCGAGCCGAGTTTACCCTGACACATCTTTGATGCCCGATATCCGAACACAAACAATATACGTCGATCGTATTCGATTTCCCTGAACCATTCAGACCGACTGGCCGTGCATTCGTTTACCGGTGGTGGCGTCCCAACCAGACACATTTTGCGGTTCCAACTTAAATGTGCGTGAACGAGAAGAGCGTCTTGGAGCCATCGCAAACGCGTGTTTGTCGTCGCTGATGAATACGCGAACTGTCACACAACACGTGACTATTGTCACATCGCTCACGCCGTTTCTCCGCGCATAAAGGTGAGCGAGGTCTGGGTGGAATCGAGCGCCCAGGGCACAGGGTAACTGCATGAGAGCATGCACGTGTATGCCAGGCGATGAAGGCGCACCGAGAGTGAACGACCAGACGCCAGACGTTCTCTTTGTCCTTCAACCTGACCCAGCATGTTTTCCTATTTCTGGAATGGTGAGTAGTAGGTTGGCAAGGCCACCAATGAACGGAGCTGACGAGAGCAACAGATCCAAGTAGGGTCGATAGTCAGCAGGTGCATGCATCGGCGACCAACGAAAGAGAGGTATTGACAGATACTCAGGACTCGAATGCAAAAAGCTCCACCTCCACTAACGTGAATCCAATCGAAATTGTTGCTCAAGGTGTTATAATTTCGGTCGCTTTTCTTGCTGATGGGAAGTATGTCGTGAGCGGGGGGGATGACGGGAAGATTCAACGATGGCGAGCCAAGGATGGCAAGGAGGTGGGGAAGCCAAAGAACGCTGGGAGTGAAATTTGTGACCTGGCAGTCACACAAGATGGCGAGTGGATCATGGGAGGGACGACGAGTGGCCAAGCGATCATCTGGGATGCGAAGAGCCTCGAGAAGGTGAAAAAGTTCAAACTACACAAAAGGTCCGTATGTGCGGTGGATATCTCACTCGACGGGACGAAAATCGCAACCGGATCGAATGATAAGACGCTCAGTGTCTGGTCGTTTCCCGCTTGGGAGCAACTCCTTGGCCCATTCAAACACGACAACTGGTTAGCTGCAGTAAAATTCTCTCCTGATGGGCGATTCATCGCTACTGCCATATATCAATACTCTCTGCGGGTCTACGACAGCAGCGACGGTACCCTCCTCGCAGACTTTCCTATTTCTGTCGGCTCGGATATCAACGAATCCCTCGCCTGGGCAAGCGACTCCAACCACCTCTTTGCTTTGTCCGAACGTGGCATCATACACCGTCTCGACGTGTCCATGAAGAAGATCCTCGCAAAATGGCGCATTCACAGTGACAAGGCACCAAGGTGTATCGCAGTGGCATGCAACGACAAAATCATCGCAGCCTCCGCTAATTCGTCACTCTCACTCTGGGACACTAAGACACATCAACAAATTGGGGCCGTCATCTACCACTCCCACCACATTTTGACCATGGCCATCTCACCAAGCTACGACATCGCGACCGCTGGAAACGAGGCCATGACACTGCGTAATCTTTGTGACATCCTTCCCTCTCCCTACTGTGATGTGAGTAACGCTAGCAGCTCTTGTAAGGCCACATCCTTATCAGTTTGTCCTTAGCTGCTCCAGGAGCGCTCAGCGCGAGAAATCCGGTGCTTGAAGGTTAAAAATAACGATTCTGAAGTCACGGTCCAGTCCCTACATGCACGGAACTCTTGTCAAAGTATGTTCAATAGTTGTATGACTCTAATGTGCTGACATTCGTTGCCACCAGAGGACGATATGGCGAATCTCGAGAAAACTATCCAAGAACTCCGTTCCCAGCTTGCAGCATCTAACGAGGAAAAGGCATATCTCAATGAAATGATCAAGTCCCTTCGTGCACAGATTGATGCCTCAAGTGCGTTCTCTCCACATTCCACTCCACTTCATTGACAGTCCCATTTATTAGATCGCAAAATCACTCATCTCGATGAATTGGGCAAGGAACTCCGCAGCGTTCATGTAGCATCTCAAGGCCCACTCTATCGATTAATCCAGACCATCAGGGAACTACGCGCTGACATTGGTCTGCCCGAAATGAGCTCGGGTGTGTCTTGAATCTCCCCGATTGACGACTCTGATTCGTTTTCAGTGTTCATTGCGCCAAAAATTAACGAGATTGAGCTTACCATCCAAGAACTCAGTAACCAACACGCCACATGCAAGCGTGCCCTCCGTGTATATGACGAGAAGCATGAGTGCGAATCATTGTACGCCGACGGTCGCATATATGATGCTGCACAGCATATTGTGAACACGATGGCTGAGGATCTGTGGCATAACGAACCGGTCATCGATTGGCTGAAAGGTGAGCTTGTGCACCTTATCCTAGAATAATATATTCAATCACTTCCATCAGAATTCGTGCACCGATGCGTATCAATGCTTCAGGAGATCGGAGATAAGGCGTCAAATTTCAAGAAACATGATGAAGCCCTGTCAGCTTACTCCGCTGTCTTGTTGCTCACTCCTTCACCTCCAGAAGGTGTGCTGATGGAATGGGCGAGAATGGCGCTCATTCGTTACTCAGCGAGTGAGGCATTGGGTACCGTGCAGAAGGTATGGTTGACTTGGTATCTGAGAATTGCATGATGATTCTCGTTTCATCCAGTTCAAGCTTCCGAGGTTTCATGGTTATCGGGCGGTCTGCAATATTCTCGAAGGGGATGATCGTCTCATGGAGGCGGTCGAATGTTTCCACAAAATGAACGATGAACTATCAAAGGAGACCAGCACGCTCAATGAGCGACGGCAGTGGGAACTCGGCGAGTAATTCCATTGGTGACTCGGAGACCAATCTGAAGATCTCTCCAGATTTTCGACGACGTTGTAGCAAGAAGCTGGAAAATGAGGGTGATGTAGCAATGGATGCAAAGAACCGCGATGTGGCCATCAAATTCTACTCGAATGCACTCTCGCTTTACCCTGCAAATATCAGTGATATCACAGTGAAATGTTGCAAGGCGCGAGTAGGCATGTTGGAGGACGAACTCGCAAACGCCACCCAGGTATAATTTGATTCACACAGGATACCGAGTTAAATGTGTTGACCGTATAACCAGATCACTGACTGTGACCCATCGAGCTACACAGGGTACAAAAGGAAACATGCGATATTACATAGCCTGGGGCGTTACAAGGAAGCATTTGACGCATTCGAGACGATGCTGTCGAAGATGGAGAATTCATTTGATCCGCAAATTCAGGGTGAGTCTGTTTTATTCGTATTGTACGGATGTCATTGACTGATTTCACGTCAATAGGCATGCGGAATGGATATCTCGATGCGACTCCACTGATTCGCAAGGTCGTAGAACAGACGATCCGCGACATTCCCCGTGTTCTCATCGACACCATCACTGGTCGTCTCTATGATAAATCAAAGCAGGCGGAAGCTTTCGAGGAATGCTCTGTGTTCAATGAATTGCGGTCTTCCATGATTATCCGCGATCGGCTCGACCATGCGCGCATCCAGCGGGAGGTGGAGAAGTTCTATGAATATGTGATGTTCTCGCACAGGTGGTCGCCACATGAGCCATCGCTTCAAATGGTTGAGAATACCCCAATCTATGGACTCCCTGCATCCCTCGCGAACGACAAACTCATCAACTTTTGCAAGCTTGTGAAGTCTCGCCGCTTCCGATGGGCATGGAGTGATACGTGCTGTATTAATCAGAGCGACAAGGGAGTTCAGCAAGAATCAGTTGTCGCCATGTTCCAGTGGTATTGCCGTGCAGCACTCACGATTGTCCATCTTCTCGGTGTTCACTTCAAGTCACACAAAAAGGGCTCTCTGTGGAAAAGCATCTGGAACACTCGTGGATGGACGTACCAAGAGTACGTCGCGTCGAAAGTCATACAATTTTATACGGAAGATTGGAAGCCATACCTTGATCTCGACATGTTCAATCACAAGGAATCATCTCTAATACTCTCCGAGATGGAACAGGCAACGAGATTTACTACTCAGGCTCTTGCTACGCTTCAACCAGGGCTGGCGAGGGCGCGCGAGAAGTTGTACTTGGCTTCGAGGCGCGAAACGACGCGGATAGAAGATATTGCGTACTCCTTATTTGGTATCTTTGATGTCGCACTCCCGGTCATATATGGCGAGGGGAAGCGAGCAGTTGGCCGTCTCTTGGAACACATCCTCGCGCGGTCGGTCAATGTTACGATCCTCGCTTGGACAGGGATCTCGGGAAGTAACCACAGCTACCTCCCTTCGGACCTCACTGTTTACGACAAAGTCGTTTCCCCGCATGTACCGCAACCCATCAAGACTGCCGAAATGGATAGCATGATCAAGGCCTTGCAGTCGTCACTTCCTGATCCCTCCCTCGCTACTCAGGTGTACGAACAATTGTATTATCTCCCACCTTTGTCGCTTCTGGCTGGTCGACTACGACTTCCCGGCCTAGTATTTGCTCTCAACGACCTTGAACGTCTCCATAATTCCAATTCCGTCCTTCGTGTATATCGCACGACGTCTCCCATTCTCGGTGACATACGTATCGAGACCAAGGATGACTTGGTAGAGATGGAAGGACTTGTTCTCGTCCATCCGTGGATCAGCCCCCTCATCGATGAGGATTTCTCGCGCAGCGCTCCTCGGTGTGATCTAGCGACGCGTGCAATGCGGCTCGTTGTGCGGCTGAGACAGCCGTTCGGTGGGCTGTTACTTGCCTCTGAGAGTCGCGCGCAGTACAAACGCGTTGCGACGGACAGTTTCATCAAGGTTCAGGTCCGGGCGGAGACGCCGTTGGTGGAATTGATGAAGAGCATTCGTACGGTCGACGTACAGTAATCTTTGGCTTTCGTTGCTGTGCACGAGCCTTACGCACACTGAGTGTTCTCGCTATTGTACTAATTGTGTTTTTCTCGACAAGAAATTTATCCTCGAAGCAAATGGTCTCAACCCAGAACGTGAACTGGTTCACCAAGCCCTGACCGAGAATCGTGAGTCTGCGTTGATTAATCGATTCGCCATTGAACAGTGGCGCCGGCTATACATACAACGGGGCTCGCGATTTCTTCTTTCCCGAATGAAACTAATCGATACACTTGGCATGAATATGCACAATACCTGACGCCTCGAATGATGACCCCCGAAATCTGAGTAATTTGTCTATCACAGCTGCAGCGTGCAATCAGTGCGGTGGTATCATCGTGGCCTGGCTCTTGTGCATGGAAATCAGAGTACCGAAATACCCGGCTAAGCTTTCGGGATATCCTAGTGGCAATACTCCAATCCAAGTACGTTCCACTCAGTTATCTGGCGCGGCGTGGTCGCAGTCCGACCCTTGTACACGGAAATCAGGGTATCCAACGTCAACGTATGCGCGCATCTGCTCCCCATACCGAACCGTGAGCCAAATCAGGCTGTTTCGCCCTATCAGTCCATGTCCCAAAATTTCCGCGAGAACACGTACAAATATCCAACCAAGGCCAAGATACCCGCGATAGTGTTCGTCGCAGCCACACCGATCGTTTCCACGGCAGGTATGCACAGCATAGACAAGGCCGCAAGGAACAATGACCGGAATGCTCTGATATAGATGAGTGATATGCACGACGACCGATCGTTTGGTTTGATATCCAGGACAAACTTACGAGATGGCGGCCACGACTTCAGCACTCCGCGAGGGCATAATATCGACCGCATATGCTCCGATCGTGTTGAGAACTATATTCACCTAACGGACATTTGCATCAGTGGCAGATTATATCCGGGAAATTACTCACCCCTGCACCGTCGTTGAACAGGCACACAAGGTTGATCACCAGACCGATCACCCCGTCGACGTACGTCGTCGTAAATCCAGCTAGGATGACAGACATAGGTACCAGCACGAGACCCACGCGCCATGCAGCACGTAGGCGTTCCTCTGGAACCCATATGCGATTACATTTCCCCTTGGCCTTCCGCACCACCTCATCCGACAAACGCCCGCCAATTGGAGCCCCGACTAAACATGTAAATAAGACAGGGAACGGATAGCAGACCTGTGGTGACGCACCAATGTTACCTAGGCCACTTGGAAGAAAGAGCATACCGATCAGGCTCTCGCTGGCGATGCCATATTTAGCTCCCTGGTAACACGTCAGCGAGAGACAGGGATGCGAAGCCACATTCATGCGTACGATGGTATATGCGATTGGCATCAATAGAACTTCACATCCGGCGCGTCATTAATCGTCTGCTAGTGGTCTGCTCGTGCATGCAACGCACCCAAATCTGGGACGAATACAAATGAATTTGCTAGTGCCTAGAGGGACTTGTTAGGCCATGGTGTGGTCGTTGTCACCAACGTGATAAAACTGACTTACGACTACAAAGATGTTTGGACTGCGTAGGAAAGCTAGGCAGCGGAACGGATTGATCCAAACGAAAGCCTTCTTTTGACCCTGAATCTTGTCGATTCCGCGCGTACCCGGATGGGCAGTTTCAGGTAAGAAGAAAAAGAGCAACAACACCTGTATCATGCCCCAGACACCCAGCGCAGCATGGAAAATGCGCCAGGACCAGTACTGGGTGAAAATACCTGAATGCTCATTCAAAGGTCAATATCATCCGTCAAAGATTTTGTAACGAAATGTCACCTCCGATAAGTGGGGCGATAGCGAGTCCAAATAACGTGGCCTAGACGACCAACGCTGGTATCGGGCCGTCAATTCGTCACAGAAGGTGGACTCACACCGGCAAAAGTCCCCATGGCAGACCCACGTTCCTCAGATTTGTATATGTCCCCGATGGTGGCTGCTCCAATGACATAGTTTCCAGAACACCCAAACGCCTGTACGAATCGCCAAAGCAATAGACTCGTCAGGTTTGGGGACGTAGCGATAGCGAAACTAGCAAGAATTGTGATGGGCATTCCCCAGAGGTACACCGTCCGTCTGCCATCTAGCCGGACATGAGCATCCAGGTCAGCCCACGAGAGTCCCCGAGTGCAAAGTAGTACGCGCAAACACACAGAATGACGAGTATCCCGACCAGAACATCATGCTGAGGGCGGTTGTGAATATGACTACACTTACACCTAGACTGCACACTCGGGTTTACGATGGAAAAGCGATGACTGGAAAACGACGTACCTCACAGCGGCAGGTGTTGCGTCAAGATCCTTTGATATTTGAGGTATGGATGGAACGAAGCACCCGCGGACGAACACTAATCAAGATTCGATTGAATACAAAAGAACCAAGTCGGAGAAAACAAACTGGGAATGAATTCAGTGAGGGATACGATGGCCAGTATGAGTCGCTTCTGCTTGAGGCTGAAGCGGTCGTATACATCATCCTGTATCGGGAGAGGCTCTTCTGCTGGCAGCAAAGGGCTCTGTTCGGTAGCCATGAGAGGTCATGTAAGTAGTTTGCTATTGTTTGCCCCCTACCACGTCGGGCGTTAGAGCTCCGTTTCACCGCCAAATCCTTGAGTAGCAACTTCGATATAAATTATGATACAATCAAGGTAAGTTTTGTCTCTGAAGAGGCAACAGAACTCATAGTGTGGTCACAGGGACGCGACCTCTTTGCAGTGGCATTCACTGCTTGTCCAACGAGGCATTACAAGCGGCTATGTTGATGAAATATGCAAGCCGTGAAGTCAGATGCCACCGAGCAATGGCAGCCTGGGAGCTCCAAGAAGTTGAGCTTTACAGGGATTTTATGCAAAAAAAAAACCACGAGGAGTGTGAAGGGTCTCTCAAGGAAGCTGATTATGTCGATGGACTGGGGAACAAGAACTCCAGGGTTTCGCTATTCCGGACGTCCAGCTTACTCGACCCGAGGACGAAGTACAAAGCCATCTTCAACGTGTCCGCTGTCTGCCTGACGATCATCCGAACGATAATCATAATCATGCTGGAGGTCCCGAGAGCCTGTCAGACTCCAGAGGACAAGGACAGAGTGCGTGAAGTTAACCGGGGATGGCGGTGGTATGTAAGCAGCCCGAGTACTTTCAATCCCTTCTGACTGTCAGGCTTATCCCTTCGTCATAGCCCCACGGTGTGCTCAATCATTGACCTGATTCGTTCGTCATTTGTACTACATTTATATACATTAGCCTTGAACCCAACCGTTACCCCATACTGTCAGCGCGACCCTTAATCCGGTTTTCGAAAGGCGACCGAGGGAAAGCCGTGGCGTCCACTCAACGTGCTCTATATACTCCATCGAGTTGGAATGCATTCCGCGTCAAGGTCGGATGCCAACGACCGGAATTTCTTTCAATTATCTGGCCTTATTATTGATTGGGAAACTAACGAGTCATGTCCCTCAGTCTTTAGGTATTTAAGTACTCATCATCAAGCATCCAAAGGTTGCTTGTCTTCGTTCGTTTGCTTATTTCGTCTCAAGTGAAAATTTACAAGGTACAAAACGTGCGAAAATTTGCGCTATCGGCCTTGGAATCGTAGTTGCATGTTCTTCGGGTATGTTCAATCAGGTTTCTGTCGTGGTATCTTCATGGTCAGACCCTTCTGCGTGGAAATCAGGGTATCCAACGTCCACATATGCTCGCATCTGCTCGCCGTATCGTATCGTCAACCAGACAAGGCTGTCTCGCCTCATTAGTACACATTGCTGAATATCCGCGAGAACACGTACAGATATCCCAACAAGCCCAACATGCCCGCGATACTGTTCGTCGCGGCCACGCCAATCGTTTCCACGGCGGGCATACACAGCGCAGACAACGCCGTGACAACCAGCGATCGCAACGCCCTAATATAGGTAGGCGATGTGTAGAAGATAGACGCACTTAGACAGGACACACTTACGAGAGGGCCGCCATGGCTTCAGCACTCCTCGAGGGCAGGATATCGATCAAATATACCCCGATTGGGTTGAGAAATATATCCACCTAACGGGCGATCTCATCAATTCTAGATTATATCTGTGACGTGACTCACCCCAGCACCATTGGCGAACAGACACACAAGGTTGATCGCCAGACCGATCGTCCCGTCAACATACGCCGTCGTGAACCCGGCCAGGGTGACAGATATGGGCACCAGCACGAGGCCCCCAAGCCACGTAGCACGTAGACGATCCTCCGGGACCCATACACCTTTGCGCTTTTCCTTGGCACTTCGCACCACCGCATCCGACATACGCCCGCCAATCGGAGCCCCAACTGTACATGTGAGGGATGCCCAGCTGCAGCGCTGGCATGGGGCGTACCAAAGTTACCAAGTCCGCCTGCAAGGAAAAGAAGGCCGATCAGGCTCTCACTCGTAATACTATATTTTGCTCCCTTTGAACAGGTCAGCGAGAGACAGACAAAAAGCCCTATGTCTGCATACCACCGTATATGCAATGGGTATTAACAGGGCTTCAGACATGTCAGTAAAGTGACAATCAGTTGGATGCTTATGCACCAAGGTGACGCACCAAGGTCTGTCATGACCACAAAGCCATTCGCTAATGTCTAAGAAACATCAGATCACAAACCCGAGTGCTAACATGCATGAGGTAAAAATTACTCACAACCGCCAAGATGTTCGGACTCCGTAGGAAAGTTAAGCAGCTGAACGGGTTGATCCAGACAATGAAATTCCCTCGACCTGACATCTTGTCAACTCCACGCGAACCTGGATGAGCGGTCTCGGGGAAGAAGAAAAATAACAACAACATCTGTATGACGCTCCATACACCCACTACAGCTTGTAAACTGCGCCAGGACCAATACTCGACAAAGATACCTGGATGGTCGTCCCAGGATGAGCATCCGTTGGAGATGACAAAATAAAGTACTACCTCCAATTGACGGTGCGAGCGCAAGTCCGGATAATGTGGCCTAGACAACCGACGGTAGTATCGTGGCAGGAAAACTACTATCAAGGCACGACGGAGAGTGTACTTACACCAACGAAAATACCCATAGCAGTCCCACGCTCCTCCAATTTGTAGATGTCCCCAATGGTGGCCGCTCCAATGACATAACCTCCACAGCATCCAAATGACTGTACAAATCGCCAAAGCAATAGACTCGTTAGGTCTGTGGAGGTTGCAAGAGCAAAACTAGCAAGAATCGTGAAGGGCATTCCCCAGAGGTACACTGTCCGTCGACCATCTGGCCAAGAAAATGAAGATCTAGGTTGGACAGCATAAAGGAGGTGTGGAGACCTACAGAAAGAAGAGTATCCGGACCAGAACATAACGCCGATGGAGGTTGCGAATATGGTGATACTCACGCCCAGGCTGACCCAAGTCATGATTGAAAAACGATGACGGGTGTCAAATGACGTACCTCACAACAGCGGGAGTAGCATTGAGATCCTTGGAGATTTGAGGTATGCATGGGACGAAGTAGGAGCGCACGAACACTGAGAGACAGAGATTCGTTTGAATACGAATGAAATCAAGGTGAAATGGAAGACGCACTTGGAATGAACCCGGTGAGCGACACGATGGCAAGGATAACTCGCTTTTGCTTGCGGCTGAAGCGATCATACACATCTTGTGTTGGAGGATCAGGCTGGGGGTGGTCTGCTGCCCCTAGCAAAGGGCTCTGTTCTGTAGCCATGAGAGGAGACCGGTGAAAGAGTGGAATGATCGATCATCCCAGTTTCTCGCGCTAGATAATTTTACGTGTGCCTAAAGTAATTATTACAGTAATATACTTACGACGTTGCCCAGAGTGTGAAGAAACTGCTGCGATTTTACGTGTGCGTGTAGTGCAAGGTTTTCCTATTACGTCTGGGAACTAAGTGACTACGTAAGATCTACATATATAACTACTGCGCCCGAGTCTGGAGTCCGACAGCGACGAGCAAATATCTGAATTTATCCTTCGTCCTCGCTGTCACCTGGCGAGTTCACCTACCCTGCGTTGGTATTCTGCGTGAGGTGGACGACGACCCTGCCTGCCAGAGGGCCGCCTCGCTTGTTCTCATTGGCACACGCATGCACAGTCGCTCCCAGTCCTTCGCTGTCGTCCCCTCCGAGTCTCCCCACCTCGTCCATCTTTGGCGTGCGACGACTGCTGTGTGCTCTCGTGCGCACACAGAGAAATCCAGGTTCGACGAGATCACTTGGCGACGCTCCCCGTATGCCTCTTCTGAGTTCCTGCCTGTTCGGTATGCTCCGGGATAGGTAAACTTACATCCTTGGACCAAGCTCACTGACCTTCCTTGCCGATGTAGTAGCTGGATGCGCTACTCGCCCACAAAAATTATTACCAATGGTTGTTGAAAATTTTATTTTCACATTAAGCATTAAGCAAGATTCCAGTCACAGCTCTTGAACATCCGGGCAAGAGAAAATAATAGGCAAACTTCAAGTCGCAATGAATCTTTACGTGTGTATCAAGTTACCGAAGACGTCATGTCCGTTGCTAGGAACCTATTTGGATAGGCTCTGTCGTTAGGCATTGGCTGAAAGTACGGCATATAGTTGGGGCAAAAGCGCGCAAACGCTTCACTACACGGATAATACAAAAACACAAAAATAATGATTTTCTACTACACTACAAGAAATGACCAGCATGATGCGACAGGTTCAGACCCTCCCGGTTTCTACCCCCTTTTTCTTTCCAATGCAAAAGCTGGTCGGTACACAGTCACACGATCGAATTTATGATTCATCCAGAGATCCTTCCACACCTAAATCTTTTGTTCTACAACTTCATCCAGTGCATTTTTCACTCTAATACTGGTGGAGGAAGAACCCGGAAGATTTACATACTAAATAATAATCCCCAGGTCTTACTTCGTTAGGTAAGAAGCGGGATCTCTCGGATCTGGGGCTCATAAGGCAAGGTGTAGATTGACTTTCTCTGATACTTTGTCCGATCATAATCACTCTGAATTTTTCGTACTGGATTATAATACATACTTGGCCATGCATCTTGCATAATTTTTTCAGGATAGCAGAAAGATGAGAGATCTTCAAATGCTGTGTTTTACAATTCTGCATTGCAGAGTTTTTTTGCACTACCTGTGTGGTAAGAATATTCCGAGTCTGTGCTTAATGATTGTGACTCCATACCAACGCTCCATACCAACGGTTCAGGCCCGAGGCTCATTCAGCGTTCCAATAAGCGAGTTTACTAGCCTTATTGATTGATTGAGAGACACCGCGGTATTGACGAGCCACATCCCTCGGTCTTTAGGTATTCAAGTATTCATCATCAAGCATCCAAAGGTTGCTTGTCTTCGTTCGTTTGCTTATTTCGTCTCAAGTGAAGACTACCAGGTACAAAAATACGTCTGCGAAAATTTTGAGCTATCAGCCTTGGCCCTTGGAGTCGTAGTTGTATGTTCTGGTTCGGGTATGTTCATTCAGTCTTGTGTCATGGTGTCTTCACAGTCAGACCCTTGTGCGTGGAAATCAGGGTATCCAACGTCCACATATGCTCGCATCTGCTCGCCATATCGTATCGTCAACCAGACAAGGCTGTCTCGCCTCATCAGTCCACGTTTCTGGATGTCTGGGAGAACACGTACGAATATCCCAACAAGCCCAAGATACCTGCGATACTGTTCGTCGCGGCCACGCCAATCGTTTCCACGGCGGGTAGGCACAGTGCAGACAAGGTCGCGATAACCAGTGATCGCAACGCCCTAATATAGGTAGGTGATGTACAGAAGATAGACGCACTTGGACAGAGCACACACTTACGAGAGGGCCGCCATGGCTTCAGCACTCTTTGAGGGCAAGATATCGATCACGTATACCCCGATTGGGGTGAGAAACATATCCACCTAGCGACGTTCTTAACAGTTCTAGATTATATCTGCGACGTGACTCACCCCGGCACCGTTGGCGAACAGACACACAAGGTTGATCGCCAGACCAACCGTCCCGTCAACATACGCTGTCGTGAACCCGGCCAGGGTGACAGAAATAGGCACCAGCACGAGGCCCCCGAGCCACGCAGCACGTAGACGATCCTCCGGGACCCATACACCCTTGCGCTTTTCCTTGGCTCTTCGCACCACCGCATCCGACATACGCCCGCCAATCGGAGCCCCAACTGTACATATGAGGGACGCCCAGCTGCAGTGCTAACCCGTGGGGACATACCAAAGTTACCAAGTCCGCTTGGCAGGAAGAGGATACCGATCAGACCCTCACTCGCAATGCCATATTTCCCTCCCTTTGAACAGGTCAGCGAGAGACAGATACAAAAGCCTCATGTTTGCATACCATCGTATATGCAATGGGTATTAACAAGGCTTCAAGTATGTCAGGAAAGTGAGTATCAGTTGGATGCTCATGCACGTAGTTAACGCACCAAAGTCAGTCATGAGTACCAAGCCATTCGCCAACGTCTAAGAAATATCAGTCACGGACACGAGTGCTAACATATAGAGATGAAAATTACTCACAACCGCTGTGATGTTTGGGCTCCGTAGGAAAGTTAAGCAGCTGAAAGGATTGATCCAAACAAGGAATTTCTCTCGACCTGGCATCTTGTCAACTCCACGCGAACCTGGATGAGCGGTCTCGGGGAAGAAGAAAAATAGCAACAACATCTGTATGACGCTCCATACACCCACTGCAGCTTGTAAACCGCGCCAGGACCAATACTCGGCAAAGATACCTGGATGGTTGTCCGAGGATGAGCATCCGTTGGAGATGATAAAGTGAACTAGTATTACCTCCAATCGGTGGTGCGAGTGCAAGTCCGGATAATGTGGCCTAGAGGGTTAACGGTAGTATCGTGGCAGGAGTGCTACTGTCATTACACAACGGCGGGTGGACGTACACCAATGAAAGTACCCATAGCAGTCCCACGCTCCTCTAATTTGTAGATATCCCCAATGGTGGCCGCTCCAATGACATAACCACCAGAGCATCCAAACGTCTGTACAAATCGCCAAAGCAATAGACTTGTTAGGTCTGTGGAGGCCGCGAGAGCAAAACTAGCAATAATTGTGATCGGCATTCCCCAGAGATACACTATCCGTCGACCATCTTGCCAAGAAAATGATCATCCATGATAGCCAGCGTAAAGGAGGTATGGAGACCTACAGAAAGAAGAGTATCCGGACCAGAACATAACGCCGATTGAGGTTGCGAATATGGCGATGCTTACACCCAAGCTGACCCAAGTTTTGATGGAAATCCGATGACGGGTATCAAATGATGTACATACCTCACAGCAGCGGGAGTGGCGTCGAGATCCTTGGATATTTGAGGTATGCATGGGACGAAGTAGGCGCGCACGAACACTGATGGTCATTCGTTTGAATACTACGATGAAATCAAGGTGAGATCAAAGACATACTTGGAATGAATCCAGTGAGTGACACGATGGCAAGGATGACTCGCTTTTGTTCGCAGCTGAAGCGATCATACACATCTTGTGTCAGAGGATCAGGCTGGGGGTGGTCTGCTGCCCGTAGCAAAGGGCTCTGTTCTGTAGCCATGCGAGGAGCGGCGAAAGAGTGGAATCATTGATGATCGATCATCCCAGTTTCCCGCGCTGGGTATAATTTTGCGTGTGCGTGTGAATGACGATCTGCACGGTGATATGCATTGTGCAATAGTTTCATGCAGTATTGCCTCGCAACTTGATGGCAAAACATGAGGTGGATCGTGCTCCACCGTAAAACGAGCTCTCCCGCTGGCCAGAAGTGGGAGTGCTTGTCAGGTCCTCGATGGCATGTGCCTCGACATCTATGTTACTGCGCCCTCGGAGCTCTCCACATGCACCATCGACAAGAGCGACAGCAACGAGCAATCATTTGAACCCTTCATTTTGACAAATCCAGAGCCAACTATGGCGCTCCCGACAGGGGTACCCTTTGGTCAGAACTTGAAGCACTCAGGCACTCGGTGACATCGTTTTCCAGTTTCTGCACAGCATGGCAATGCTCGGACGCATGATATATTCTAGCTCGAGACAGCGGCGCGTCCTACAGCATCCGATGTGGCCGTGTGCTATAGCCTATAGGGAACGAGTTTCTGTCAGTCCACTATCGAGGTAGGTTAACATGGGCTCCGGTTGCCCGGGATACTGGCGTATCTCACCATGAAATGTTGTGGCGGATCGAGAAGTACGTGCCGCGTGCTCGGTTGTTTGTGTACTGGAAAGTAGAATATCCTGAAACCAGGCGAACCTGTGGCACTGCTGACCTGTATTAATACAGCCCCCCAGTGACCTACTGGAACGATACACGGAAGCACAGACGAGTGGAAGGACTGTCCTTGGCCACGCGGATCCGTCTCAAAGTATTCGCTCGAATCCAGAAATACAACACAAGTCTGTACATGCGAGATCCAGAAATGTCAGCAAAACAACCTGACCGCGATCCGAATACATTCCATTCAACTTTCTGCCGTGTTATCACCACGGTCTGACCCTTGTTTATCGGAATTAGGATATCCAACATCGACATACGCCCGCATCTGTTCGCCATATCGTATCGTCAGCCAAATCAGGCTGTTTTGCTTTATCAGTTCACGCTCCAGAACTTTCGCGAGAACACGTACAAATATCCAACCAAGGATAACATGCCTGCGATAGTGTACGTCGCGGCCACGCCAATCAATTCCACGGCAGGGATGCACACCGCAGAGAAGGCTGCAATAAGTAGCGATCGCAACCCCCTGACATAGGTAAGGCGATGCGATTAATCATCATTCATCGGAAGAGGACAAACCTGGCGAAGACAAAACTTACATGACGGCAGCATTGACTTCAGCACTCCGCGAGGGCACGATGTCTACCGTATATGCCCCGATAGGTGTCAGAACTACATCAACCTAACAGACACTCGCATCAGCGCCACATACATATATCCGAGAAATGATTCACCCCGACGCCATTGGTGAAGAGGCAAATAATATTGATCACCAGACCAACCATCCCGTCAACATACGCCGTTGCGAAGCCGGCCAGGGTGATAGAGATAGGTACCAGCAAAAGACCCCCGAGCCACGCAGCGCGTAGACGGTCCTCCGGGACCCATAAGCCCATACGTTTCTCCTGGGCCCTTCGTACCACCGCATCCGACATCAGTCCGCCAATCGGAGCCCCAACTGTACATGTGAACAATAGGTCACCCGACATGCAGGAGATGACGAACCGAAATTGCCAAGACCGTTTGGAAGGAAGAGAATACCGAGCAAGCTCTCGCTTGTAATGCCATATTTAGCTCCCTTTCAACACATCAGCGAGAGAGACGCAGAGCCTCATGCACACGTACCATGGTATATGCGATGGGTATTAATAGAACTGTCAGCTCCGGCATGTCAGTAAACGATCATCAGTTGAATTCCCATCTGAGTGCACCGAAGTCTGTCATGAGTACCAAGCCATTCGCCAGAGTCTGAGACCAGTCAAATCATGGGCACGGTCGCTATCAGGCACGGGGTAAAAGGTACTCACAACCGCCATGATGTTTGGACTCCGTAGGAAAGTCAAACAGCTGAACAGATTAATCCAGACAAAAATTTTCTCTCGACCCCGCCTCCCATCGATTCCGCGCGAACCAGGATGGGCAGTTTCGGGGAAGAAGAAAAAGAGTAACAACATCTGTATTACACTCCACATACCCAGTGCGGCTTGTAAACCGCGCCAGGACCAATTCTCTGCAAAGATACCTGGACGGCTGTTCAAGGATCAACATTGGTTAGAGAAGGCAGAGCGAAGTGATACATACCTCCAATGGGCGGTGCGAGCGCCAATCCAGCTAATGTAGCCTAGACGACCAATGCTAGTAATAGTATCGCGTTGTCAATGCCATAGCGGGTAGACTCACACCGATAAAAGTTCCCATAGCGGTGCCCCGTTCCTCTACTTTGTAGATATCACCAATAGCGGCCGGTCCGATGATATAACCACCAGAACATCCAAACGTCTGTACGAATCGCCAAAGGAGCAGACTTGTTAGGTCGTTGGAAGCCGCGACGGCAAAACTGGCGAAAATCGTGATGGGTATTCCCCAGAGATATACTGTCCGTCGACCATCTTGTAAAGAAGGTGAATATCAGGGCTAGCCAGTATGAGGGATGCGTAAACACGTACAAAATGAAGTGTACCCCGACCAGAACATAACACCAAAGAATGTTGCGAATATGGCCAAGCTTATGCCTTGACTAAATCCAGGTTGATGATCGATAAATATAACGCGCGTCAGATGAAGTACCTGATAGCAGCGGGTGTCGCATCAAGGTCCTTCGAGATCTGAGGTATCGATGGGACGAGGGACCCTCGGACGAACACTAATCGAGCCTCCATTGAATACAAGATAAAGCAAAGTGAAATGGAAGACGCACTGGGGACGAATCCAGTGAGCGACACGATGGCGAGGATGATTCGCTCTTGCTTGTGGGTAAAGCGATTGTACACATCATGTGTTGGGATATTGTGCCGCAGGTGGTCCGCCGCCAGTAAAGGGCTCTGTTCAGTAGCCATGAGAGAGGGGAGGGTGAAAAGTTGAATGATTGATGCCCCCAGTGTCCTTGCGCCGGTTAAAGTATCTACTACTCGGACATGGCCGATGATGGCGTGTGAAGCTCCCGAAGAAGTTCGGAATGTTGTTTTTATCTTCGGCACCTTGTATGCAGCGAACCCTGAATATTATCTTAACCTGGCGCGATCCTGTTGTGTGCACTGCTTCGTAACTCTGGCGATAGTGAGTTTGCTTTTCCCTGTGGCAACTTCCGTGCTCCCGAACTTCATGATTGGAATCTGTGAGAGGTTCGACGTATGTTTGTAGTCAAAGGACCGTGACTTGGACTAGTTGGGGGTCGAGGTAATTGGGCTCACCTCCCGCTCACAGAATATAGCCCGGTTGGAGTGAGTAGTATTTGCCCGTTTGGACCAAATGAACGCGTATGTACTTATCGTAATGAGGGTAAGTGGAAGACCCGAACTGACTCGGTTTGGCAAGCAGGCAAACAAACCGAAAATGGAAAGAGTTTATCGGTCGTGATAAGGATGACAGCGGCACCAAGATACCATGAAGCTTTCGAGCAAGCTCTCCCAGTGTCAAGTTCTTCGCATTTTTTTTTTTTTTTGTGTCAATTTTTGTCCCATGTGGAGTGTATGTACTCTATGAGGACAATCTATCTAAGCTTGGGGCTCGTGCCCCTACGGCTCCGTCTGCGCGAATGCCCCGAGATGGACGTGCCATTCGGTCCGCCGTTCCTGCCGGCCGTTTTAGACGCCACAGATCTTTGCCGTTTTGCTTTCCTGGTACGTGTTGTGAATGTATCGATACGTTGCGGCACTGTGGGTGACAGGTACTAGGGCCCAGGGGCCTGTCGTACGAGTGGGAGTGATGGAGTGCGTGCGCAATGTAGTAGAGTAGCGGTTGAGTTAGTGAGCGAGAGGGCAAGAGGGTGCCCGGTCTTGCCAATGTTGAAGGTGTCAAAGGGTTTTTTCTTCGTCCCTGCTTCTTCTCGTCCTCTCCTCCACCACATTCTTCTCCATCCAGACCTGCTGATCCCTCGTAGACATTTGAGATGATTTTTATGCGAGTGTTCCATTGGCTTTGCGTCATGAGAGTGATCTGTGCGGGGGGTATTATGCTATTATTTTTGGCTGAGTAGTTACATTACCGAATGTGGGTTTGAGTCGACCTGTTGCTTCCACAAAGGTTATCATCGCATTGCTTGCCTTTGGTCATGTGAGGAGGACTGGGATCTCATCCACTTGTCTTCCTAGCATGTTTCTGAGGACTTGGCGTTCGCGTGCGTAGTGCGGGCATTCCAGGGTGAAGTGTTTGACATTTTCCATTACTGTGGGGCAGTGAGGGCACATTGGTGTGTCTGATCTTTTTATGCAATTGAGGTGTGCGTTGAGTGCTATGTGTCCTGTGTGTAGACCAGTTAGCAGTGAGGCCTGTTTCTTTGATAACGGGGAGATGAGTTTTAGAAAGGTGTTAGATGGCTTATCCATGTCAAAGCGACTCATGCATTGAAAGCAGGCTGATTTGCTCCAGTTTAGTGCCCATCTTCATTTGGATAACTCTTTGTGCGCTTGCTTTAGGGCAGTGATGCTGTTGGGGAGAAGGTTAGTGTGTATATATTTTGGTAGATAGTGGGATGCCGAGTTGTTAGTTTTCGTGGCTGCCGCAGCACGCACTTCTTTGTCTACTTTTTCATTACCTTGTACTCCTTTGTGCCCTGGGATCCATCAGATCGTGATCTGGTTTCTGGTGAGGCTGTGCTTTCGCTTTACTTCCTGGATTAGGCTGTGAAGATGGTGCAATATGTAATGTCCTGGTTTCATTGTGGGATGCTCACCCAATTTTATAGCCGCCTGGTTGTCGATTAGTATGTTTACTTCGTTTTCGATTCTTGGCATGGTTAGTAAGATTTTGGCTGCGAGCCTGAGTCCTACTGCTTTGGCTTCGTATACCGTGTGATCTTTTGGTTTACCTAGGTGATATCTGAGAACTTGAGGGTGTGAGTTTGGTTGTAGGTATACCGCTGCTGCTCCTATTCCTGTGTCAGTGCCTGAGCCATCG
>JBBPPG010000225.1:0-35085 GCA_038091855.1 Leccinellum luteum | reverse complement strand
TCAAGTACGTGATTTGATCTCTTCCCAATGTATATGATCAACTTAAACTATGTGCTTTTTGTCCACCAGGAGATGACGAAGGAGATAGCCACCCACAATCTCGATGAGTTTGAGATTTGAAAGTTGGTCTTTGTAGGAACTAGGATCTCAGATTGTAATAAAGTCTAGTCAACATCGTCTCCCCGTACTGATTTTTCCACTGTGCAACCGTTCCTTTTATCATTATCTTGTTATCGCGGAACCGTATGAAGTATAGACAATGCGAGGAAGTGAGCAGTGATATTACAATAGAGCGGTAATGATACAAATGCTAGAGTGGTAATACAGACAGCAACTTAATGAAAAAGAAGTCAGGAAGTAAGCAATTATAATATGCAGCGTCCTTTGAGAAGTAGATTAATAGTCCATCATGAAAAGATTACGCTAGAGGAAAATGAAATGAGCGCCCGGCGCCATCGTAAACTCCACGACATGGACATCATCAACAAGAGAGGATTATGGAAGAGCTAGCGGAACATGATGCTGCGACGACGAGACGTGACGAGGACAAAGTCTTTTGGAAGGATGGACGTCCGTTGATGCCTACGGGTCACCCCGGTGACACGCTTCCATGCCCGGATGACCTGTCGCTCGATGAACTTTGAGCAGGACGTGCGCGTCTTGCGCCTGTGATAGATTTATCAGTTGACGAGGACTAACGGGCAAGATTCAAGGATCACCTACATTGGTTTCGATTCCACAATCCAGGGCTCGGGAAGGTGTGAAAAATGGTAAGCACGGTAGGGAACAGTGACAGCCTTGGATGATGACATTGTGGAATCGTCTCAGACGAGTGAAAGGAATGGACAGCCTATAGAGCTCAGCTCTCGGAGATCGTTAGCTGGTTGGTGGCAAGCGACGCGGGAGAAAGTGCTGCGCGAGAGTCAAGTTCTTATAGGTTACTCATGACAATAGTCTGCGATTATACGATGTTGGATTGGAAGCATGATGAGTATCATGACGATGTGGAAGCAAACGAAACAATAAGATCAAACACATAACACTTTCCAACTTGGGGACTAGACCATTGTATTATGTAATACTCACCTTCCTCCGGTGTGCAAGGACTCAGAGCTGTGTAGATGGGATGGAAACCAGTGGCCATATGTACACCGCGAGATGGCCAGCTTGGCTCGTGTAGCTTGTCGGCCCGGCAAATATATATGTATGTGGTGACACGTTGTGGGTGCGCAGTCATGTGGATGCAGTGACACAGCCACTAGCCAACATAGCGCCCCTTTGGTGAGGTTGTGCGTTGTGTCACTCGACGTTCCAACGTTGAACGCATGTTTTTGCTCAAATTCGCGCCCTAAACGGCCGCTATCTCATTCTAGTCTGTCAACCCACGTTTCACGCTGTGCGCCCAAATCCGAGTGCTCCCGACGACTGTCAAAACTCGATGCTATAGCTTGACATATGCACTCCATGAATCATCCACCATCGACACGGTCACCCCCGACCCACATCGAATTCTCCCGTCCGGATATTCCTCCCGCATTTCCCGGCGTCGCAACTAACGCGTCCCGCTTCCTTCTCTCCGTGCGAAAGTCCTTCAGTCCCCCCTCTTCTCCCCGAAGAAAGAACACCGTCAACCCACCGGTCCGTCTTCCTACACTTCATGCACATTTTCCATCTCTCATATTCCCCTCCGCCCAGCGAGGAGCCATGTATTCAACCCCTGAGGAGCGTCACTCTCGCAACGCTTCACGTGCGAGTTTTTCGCGTCATCGCGACTCTCGCCCTACCATAGAACAGATCGCGATGGGCCTCCATGTCTCACGCACACCCCACCTGAGGCCCATCACGGGCCCCTCTCTACCCTCCCCTCCCCCGCGACGCAGTCTGAACGCTCCGGTCCACTCTTCCCGTGGCTCGTCTGACGATTTCCACGAGACATCCACACCTTCCTCCCAATATCGCACGCACCGCAGCCTTCCCCCTCCCTCACGTTCCTCTATGAAAAAATCCGCCCCCTCGGTGTCAACCCTTACCCAATCTCCGCAGCAATGTTCAACATCCAAAGTTTCGCCATCAACGTCCACCAACGGCCCCGTTTCACAAGCGCCATCGCGCCCATTATCGTCCTTGCGAGTTCGCATGTCTAAATTTTTTCCAGGCTACCGGCCTCTCAGTTTACCTTCCTCGCTCGGTCGCGCGAGCTCTTTCACGTCCTCCACTAGTGATAGTACCAGACCAACGACCCCACGAAAGGCCGTCCGATTCTCCACGAATGTACTTGCAATAGAAGAGCGGTCGTCCCAGGTCCTCTCATGACTCATCACGCCCGCTATCCTTGTGGTCTGGTGGACTGTTTTACTACGAGCATTTTTTTTTATTCGGATCCACGCATAGGACATGACACGTTAACATATTTTTCGATATATTATTCAAATGTAGCCCATTTTCCCGCTTGAATTTTGTTTTACCATGTCTGTTGTAGAGTCGGTTAACACGAATGCCATGTCATCATCTTGTGTGGCTGTGAGATGTGACTCCAAATCTCGACTGCGCGCACTGCTCTTCTTGTCTTGTTCTTGTCTCAACAGCAACGCACTCCTGCGATATCTCTTACGACCATATCACGCTAGATATTATTATTGTATACGACCTCACTCCCGACGACCACTCCAAGCTTAAAGCGCCACCGCCCCGTCCACTATGGCAGTCGTAGAGACAGAATACTATGACCTGGTATGCGATCGAATCCTCGCGGGTGCCACATTTTACGTGCTCACAGTCTTGCTCCGGTAACCCTGGAAATCGCAGTTGAGCGTCTCCGTTGATGTCAACGACACCGATTTGAAAAAGGCCTACCGCAAACAAGCGATGAAGGTTCGTGGTGGCATCCACATCGCTTGCTTTGGTGCTTAGTGATCTTCACACCTCGCGCCGATCTCGTCCGCCCCCCATCCTACTTCCCGCGTTCTATCAGTATCACCCAGATAAGAACCCATCCCCAGATGCCGAGGAGAAGTTCAAAGAAATAAGGCAAGTTGGTCATCAGATCAAATAGAGGTACGGAATAGCTGTTGACGCGTGTGCCTCGTGTCCATAGCAAAGCTTATCAAGTTCTGTCCGATCCTGTAGGTGGCGGTTCGTTATCTACACTGGGCGGCACAAAGAAAATTGACACTTCTCCGGTACAGAATTTACGCGCTGTGTACGATAAGAATGGAAAGTCGATGGTAAGTCCTGTCTTGCAAGAAGATTTGCATCGGTGTCCTCATGAACGCGCTCTGCTGCCACGGGACAGGCGGACAAGGAAACCAGCATGGATGACGCCGCCATGTTCTTCGCCAATGTCTTTGGCGGAGAGCGATTCAAAGACTACGTACGTTCCTCCGTTACTTTCCGTCTGGTTCGTCTCAATATTTGCTAGATTGGGGAAATATCCCTGATGAAAGAGATGACTTCTGTAGCCCAGACAGTGGCCACCGACGAAGAGCGCGAAGAACTTGAAAAGGAAGGAATCATTCCGCTTTCTACGTCCGCTCAGGAAAAAGGTCCGCAACCTACGACGCCTCCAACGGATTCTCTCTCGCCGGGTCAAGCAGCCAATCAACTTGACAATTCCGCACTCGCGCTCAAAGTCTCAATCAGTAACGATGACACACCCAATCGCGCGTCCGCATCCGACAACAAGAGTACGTCAAAGAGTGTCCCCGCGTCGCCCTTGCAGGAGAGAGACAAAGATGCAAATATGGCATCCAGGAAACGCAACAGGTTGACACCAGAGCAGAAAAAGAAACTTCATGAACTCGAAGAAGAGCGAAAGAAGGTTCTGGAGGAGCGTGTGAATACACTCACAGCTAAGTTGATCGATCGACTGAGGCCCTTGGTCGAAGCCAAGCACCCCGGGGACGATGATGATCCGGAAACCATTGCATTCCGGGAAAAGGTTAGACTAGAGGCTGAGGATTTAAAGCTGGAGAGCTTTGGTGTCGAGGTGGGTTAAATTTTGCCCCCAACTAATGTGTATTCAACCCATGGACCTTGGTGTTTAGTTGCTGCAGGCCATCGGCACTGTCTACAGCATGAAGGCCACTTCGTATTTGAAGTCGAAGAAGTTTCTTGGATTGTGAGTCGTTGCGGTTTTGTACACCTCTCCGAAGTTCACAACGTTTCTAGTGGCGGCTTCTGGTCTCGGATGAAGGAAAAAGGTTCGGTGGCAAAGGACGCGTGGGGTGTCATTGGTAGCGCGTAAGCTTCTTCTTGATCACCAAACTATACACGAAAAGGTCGCTCACAAAATTCTGTGTGCAATCATTAGACTTAGTGTACAATCACTTATGCAGGAGATGGAGAAGTTGCAAGCCAAAGATGAGGTGGATGAAGAAGTCTTGCATGCCATGGAAGAAGACATGACTGGCAAGGTATATATACTCCACGCCACGTGCCTTGTAATGTATGACAACATTAATCACCTCGCGTCACAGATATTGCTGGCCTCTTGGCGGGGAACGCGTTTTGAGGTGGTGCAGGTGCTACGAGAGGCGAGTCTTTTGTCTACTTGAAAAAGCTCGTTCGGCAGTCTGAACCTCGATCAGGTCGTGGATGCTGTCCTCAAAGACCGCGAAGCTTCCGACTCTGTACTTGTTAACCGTGCCAAGGTATGGTTCCTTATATAGAATTGACGATAACCCTGGCTTCTTACTGAGGATCGGAAGGGTTTATTGATTATTGGGCGCATCTTCAAAAATGCAGTGCCGGATGATTCTGACGAGGAACGTCGAGAACTCGAGCGGTATGTTGTTGTTATGATAATACTTCTGGAGAACGGCCTAACTTCCGCGATCAGTATTGTCGCCGAGGCTGCCGCTGGCAAGTCGAGACACCATTTGCGTACCCATGCGAGGGTACGAAGAGACGGCAAACATACACCACCCAAAGAAACTGCGGACCAAGTCGAAAACATAGAGGCTTCCCGCCCCTCCTTGTAGGACGCGATATCGAGTTTCTTCCAAGCTATATATTTCCGTCTCACTGATGTGTACATTCCTATTTCTGATCTGCATGCATCTCGAAATCATCTGCATTTGGGTACAATCACATAGAGATTTGGCTTCTTGTACTTAGGGTATGGGTATTGAGGGCTATCGTTACAACACCGTCAACAACTGAGTGCATTTGCCGAATGCCACTTCAAGCTTCACCATCCACCAGGGGTACTGGGAATTCGTTCGTGTTCCTCTTTCACCTGTCCGGCAAGCATCATCAGTACCGTGTAAGGGCTCTGCCAAGGCGCCTACCTCTGCATAAAAGTGATCGTTGGCGAGAATAAGGAATCCTGTCTGTGCTAGACCTTTGGCTACTGTCATGCACAGTTTATGAGCTTCCGTGCTGCGTGCAGCAATTGCAAACGCCGGTGTGTGATTCCCTCCCTGTGGTTGGGAAGGGATAGCTATGGTTTGCGTGAGAGGATAAGCTGCACGTCGGCACGATAAAATTAAACACCCCAATTTCTCACCGAAAGCTGGATGCAGCGATGGCACTTCTAAAATATATATTTGAACCAGTGAGTCTACCTTTTGTGTGTGTACCTGAAGGCGATGCACTTGCCGAAAGAAACGTTACCCTAAAGGGAAATCGCAGTTTGTCAGTTCGGATCAGATCAGTCATCCAGCTCCGGGGCGAACGGTCGAACGCCAGAAAAACTCACAAAATCTGTGGAAGCCCCGAAAGAAACTTGCTGCGCGTTCATTCCAAAACAACTAGTCATATTCTGCGTGAAATATCTCCCTGGGAAGAATGTTGAGGCAGCATCGGATTGGCGGATTTGATCCAACATACCCAGGACAGCGTTCTGCCGCAATTCGTAGTAGGGTTTGCCGTCGGTGATATTGAGGCGGCATCCGGTCGCAGTAGATGCCCCACTTGATTCGGTCAAGAATGTAATTCAGGGGACGAGTAACAAGCCTCACCTGAAGCACGCCCCAACCCTTTCCCTCAGGCGTTGCAATTGAACGCGGTCAGGAGCACGGAGAAGCCAATGCATCTGAGCGTAGTCGGGTATCACTGGTAAAATAAAACGCGTCTATCGGGTCTGTCAGTCTAATCTTTGAGACCTTACCATTTATTCCACCTCTGCACCCCTGAATGATACCGGTGATCCTGTGGTCAGGTTTTATCTGCTGACGGAGTACTGAGACGTTCGAGTATGCAAGGAATGCGGCGTCGAGGGCATTTGAGCCTTCCCATGGGGCGTTCCCGGCGTGAGCTCTAATTTCTCCGTGAATCTGAACAAAATCTTACGTGACTGACTTACGAATGACCAAAAAACTCGATGTCGACCGGTTGCATGGCTAAGCTTGATCCTGTGGAAACGGAATTGGGGGATCCTATCGAAGGATGACACCTGCGCAGCACGATCAGTGAATCTCACATCAGATCAACTGCCACAGACATTATGCATGCGTCCATCCCGGCATAGCCGCCACGTTCAAGCAGTATGATTTTTCCACCACCACTTTCCTCGCCTAATCGGATTATATATTTTTAAATTCTGTTCTGTGCCACCATCAATCCTAACTTACCGGGTGTTCCGAGCAGAACGACCTTGCCAGTGACGTTGTGAGCCAACAATGCGGATTTTATTGCGATGGCTACCCCGACGCCGCTCACAGCGATCAGATTATGACCACATGCGTGCCCAATCAAAGGCAATGCGTCCATCTCGGCGTTTACGCCAATGGTTCTTCCTCCCTTACCGTGGGTGAACTCAGCTCTCCATGCAGTCTGGAGGCCGAGATAGTGGCGAGTCACGATAAAACCGTGACTTTCCATAAAGGCTGTCAGCACGTCATGTGCGTAACTGAACAAGGGGTCATGTGGAGCGGAACAATATCGTAATGGGAACGTACTATTCCTCGAACATGAGCTCGGGGTGGTCTGCGACAAGACGTCTGCAAAGTGTATAATTCTCATGTCAACGTCTACCTACCGTGGATTCCGAGACTCAGAGATCTCAAGGCGGGATCAATGGTATCTATTGTGGAGACAATGGTCGTCATGAAATCGTACGGTGCGTCGAAGTGAGACATGGTCCCGGAGTAAGTGGGAGGGGGACCGAGGGATTGAATGACTGGACCGGAGCAGAAGTCGCAGCATGATTCAAAGGATATAGGGATGCCATCATAAGTTGCCTGAAGCAGGATTGTCAGCAAACACCAGCATCCAAAAACAAGTAAACAGACAAACGCTGTCGAGGGTGGGGTCCGGTTGCTTGGCCGACCGATCCGGTGCATTGTTGGTTATGCACGGTTGGTTCGCTGGACCCGGCAGAGCCTGGGGAGGGTTCGGTGTAAGGAAACGCCTCAAGGAAAAACAACAGTTGTGTCCGTGGTCATCCAGGGGTGGAACATGCATTTGTGCGATGATTGTGTGAAGGGGGAAAGTGACGACAGGGACTTTTGCATGGAAAAATGGCGTTTATCAATGTTATTCAAGCGGGCGCCAGCTGTGCCAATCATAAGCTCGCTGGCTGAGCACCCATCGCATCTCGGATGTTGAACGTGTGATCCGAGTCCGCAGAAAACGGACTTATGTAAGCGAACCCGCGGGGGCTGGTAATTTAATCTGCCTAGAACCTCTACTTAGGTCATGGCTGCCATGATTAGCATCTTTCGCCGGGAGAGTCCTTCCCGACCTTCGAGGCGTCTGGCCGGCCTCGTGCCCCCTTTGTCATGAGAGAAGATAAGTGCTGTACACCTGGTTCGGAGCAATTCTCGTTTCACCGTAGAAATCGCGCAGAGACTCGCGCGACGCAAGTCCAAGCGCTCCGAGTCGAAAAGCAGCGGATCGGGATACTTGATTAAGGGGCGCGCACTTGGATAGAAGCTCTGGTCTGTGTGACGTGCCCTGGCTTGGACGTCTGGTATCCCGTGGAGTTGACGCGGCGGCCCTTTGATCAGTCGCCGTGACGTGAAAAGAGATACGGTACGTGCGTGCTCCTAGCAGCGAATGGAATCAATCAATCGACGTCCTTCATCGACATCGATGCCGTCCTTTGTCGACTTTCGATGCGCTCTGCCACGGCGCTGCTACTTCATCTCGGTGGTATTTTTGTCGTAAAAGAGTCCGGAAACACAAGCATGTCGTCCAACATGTGAAAAAGACTGCCTCATCATGGGGCCTGGCCGGGAATTGAACCCGGGACCTCCTCGAATTCGGTGCTAGTTAAACAGCGACCCTAACAAGGAATCATACTACTAGACCACCAGGCCGATGTTCGCGAATAACTCCGTGCTCGTCGTGACAAACGTCGTCCGTCGAAGAGCATTTCCGGGCCAAGGAATGAGCGGGACCGGAATATGTCCGCTCTGGGCTGCTCCGGACACGCCCAGACCTACAAATCGATGGCTACGTACGATCCGGTACGTTTCTTCCCGTTGACAAAGGATTTGTAGGATCGCGCTAGAGAACTTCGTAGTTGCCAAAAATGGATATCGAGTCTTCTGAATTCAACTTGTACAAACAACTAAATCAGGTCTTGTGTGCGGTAACGTTGTGACGGTCATCGTAAGCTTCAAGGCGGTAGCCGGCTAGTGTGTTGCCGACCAGCATGGCGTCGACCGTTACTTCTATTCATACGGACAATCTTGGCCAGATCTTTCAGAGACTTCGGAATCCTAGTCATGACGCCCGGCTCCAAGCTGCAGTTGATTTGCGTCGCTACGTGAGTGTCCAGCGTTGTGTGGTCTAGCTGCCGCACTCAATTTCCGTAGGTTGCCACGACAGTAGTGGAAATGCCGAACGATGCTGCGGTGAAGCTATGGGACGATGACATCAACAAACGCATATTTGACCTCATGCACAGTCAGAACAACGTCGAGAGGCTAGGGGGATTGTTGGCAATTGGTGCGTCTCTGTATTTTGTCCCTTCGCCGTAGTTTCGCTTAAGCTAGAACATAGACCATCTTCTGGAGAGTGACGGGGAAGACATCGTTGGATCAAAGCGATACCTCTACAGGTTTTACAATTATGTGAAACAACTCCTTCCAAACCACGACGTCAACATCATGTTGGCAGCCTCAAAGACTCTAGGGCAGATAGCTGCCATTGGAGGTGCCGACTTTGGAGAAGGATTCATGGATCTTGAAGTGCCGGCTGCCGTGGAGCTCCTGCAGGGTCCAGAACCACCACGTTATGCTGGTGTGCTCATCCTGAAGGAATTGGCGCGCAACAGCGCGAACTATTTTCATTCCCACATCAGCCTTGTTTTCGACAAGATTCTTATCCCCCTGCGCGACTCCCGTGTCATGGTTCGGGAGGGCGCTGCTGAGCTCTTGGCGGCGTGTCTAGAAATTGTGGCAAATAGAGAGCGACAGACACGGACAGCGTACCTCATAAAGATTCTTCAGGATGCTCAGCTTGGACTAAAGATGGCGCAACCTGAAGTGATTCACGGATCGTTGCTCATGTATCGCGAGTTGCTACTTCATGGTGACACGGTGAGTTGTACTATCGTTCCTGGTAGAGAACATGTGTGATTATTGGCTCATAGTTCATGCGAGAGTCGTTCCTTGACACGGCGGAGCAAATTCTTCGTTTCAAGTCGCATAGGGACAGTCTTGTGCGAAAAATGGTGATCACACTGATACCAACTCTAGCAGCGTACGAGACCCAGACATTCTCTGAGCATCACCTGCACAAGTCGATGGGACATCTTCTTACCCAGCTCGAGAAACCAAATGAGCGTTCTTTTGGTGTGCCTTGCTTACGCGGTGGTGCGTAAGGTTTGCTTACTGGATGACAGCGTTTATTGCTATCGGACACACCGCGACCGCGGTCGGAAGTGACATGAAGCCATTTCTGGACCCTATTATGGCTCAGATCAAACTCGGACTGCAACAAAGAGGGTGCGTACATTCCGATGATTGCATTGCGACTTCTCACGTCAAGGGTAGGAAAAAGAACGCACCCTCAGAAGAACCCATTTTTCAATGTGTTGGGATGCTGGCATCGGCTGTTGGGCCTAATCTGACGAAGCTGTTGCATGATCAGCTAGACCTTTTCTTTGCATGTGGGCTGAGTGAGCCATTGCGGCAGGCGCTAGTAGCGATCGCCAGGAACATTCCGCCGTTATTGAAGACAATTCAAGACCGATTGCTAGACTTGCTCTCGATCATACTCATCGGACAACCCTACAAAGTTATTGGTGCGCCCTCGTCGCTGGTGCGGGGTGATGCCATTGCCCATCCGCGTGACCTGTCTGGGACGAAAACTGGAAAGAGCCCCGAGCTGATTACGCTTGCACTCTCTACGCTGGGTTCGTTTGACTTTAGTGGTAAGACAAGTGGACAAAGTGCTATAGAAATGATCTGAGAGCAACGTAGGACACGTATTGAACGAATTCGTTCGAAGCGCAGCACTGCCATACCTCGAGGACGACAACGCAGACGTACGACGGGCGGGTGCACTTACCTGCTGTAGGTTGTTTGTGCGAGATCCGATCTGCTATCAGGCCAGCAGTCATGCCATCGAAATTATTAGCGACGTGCTGGACAAATTACTTACAGTAGGCATTGCGGATCCAGGTGAGCCGACAGTTCCAGTGAAATATACTGCACCCGTTCTTGACATTGTTTACAGACCCAACCATTCGGCAGACCGTCCTCTCGTCGCTACATGAACGTTTCGACAAACATCTCGCACAGGCTGAGAACGTTCGCTCTATCTTCATCTCCCTTAACGACGAGGTCTTCGACAATCGTGTCACAGCTGTCAGCTTGATCGGTCGTCTTGCCAAACACAACCCAGCATATGTTATGCCATCCCTGCGCAAATCCCTCATACAACTCCTTACCGAACTGGAGTATTCTACTGTCACGTGTGTATCCCCCCTGTTTCAGCATCTCCAGCTCACACTCCCCTAGCCGCAACCGTGAGGACTGCACTCGGCTCCTCACTTTGCTTGTCAGCGCTACCCAGAGGCTCATCAAACCATACGCCCTCCCCATACTCCGCGTACTTATCCCCAAGGCTAACGACAGCAATCCAGCAGTCGCCGCCAATGTCTTGATGTGTCTTGGGGAGCTTGCGGCTGTTGGCGGCGAAGACGTTGCCCCTCACATTCCCGAGTTGATGCAGGTCATCATCTCCCGACTACAAGATCCAGCGCATGTTAAGAGGGACGCAGCCCTGCGCACCTTGGGGCAGCTCTGCTCAAGCACGGGCTACGTTATATCTCCCTTGGTTGACTACCCTCAGCTTCTTCCCATTCTAGGAAGGATTTTGAGAACAGAGTCTGGATCATCCCGTCGCGAGGTCGTTCGGGAGGTCGTCAAGGTCTTGGGCATTCTTGGTGCACTGGACCCGTACAGACGCAAGGTAAGTAGCATCGCTCTGCACCGACACCTCGCGTTGAAGTCTGGTGTTAGACAAAGCCGGACGAAGATGGAGCTGCTGAGGGGACCCTTCCAGCTGTTAATGCAGCTGCCATCACCACCACGGGCTCCTTGACAGGTTCCGATGACTATTACCAAACTGTGGTCATCACGGCATTGTTGACGGTCTTGAGGGATCAGTCTATGAGCAATCATCACCATACCGTCATTGAAGCTATTATGAATATCTTCAAGACCCAAGGCTTGAAATGTGTCACTTTCTTACCTCAGGTATGCATCTCTGGATGAGTTATGGCATGTCCGATTGACATTTATGTCAGATCATCCCAGCATTTGCTGCTGTTGCACGTACTTCCACCGCCCGACTGCAGGAATTTCATTTGCAGCAACTCGCGATCCTGGTTGGAATCATCAAACAGCATGTGCGAAACTATACACCCGAGGTGTTCAGGCTCGTGACCGACCTCTGGGAGAATGCATCCCTCCAACTTCCCATAGTTTCGCTCGTTGAAGCACTAGGGAAAGCACTAGATGCTGAGTTTAGGCCGTTCCTACCTACCATCTTACCTCTTCTTCTCAAAGTCTTCGAAGGGGAGCTCACTGAGAAGAGAATGTCCACGCAAATCAAAATATTCGACTCGTTCCTTACTTTCGGTGCAAACATCGAAGAATACTTGCATCTTATTATCCCGATTATTGTCAAAGCGGCGGAGAGGCTAGATGCAACGACCATTCTTCGTAAACGTGCTATTCAGACAGTAGCTCATCTATCCCAACGCGTCAACTTTTCGGACCACGCTTCTCGAATTGTACACCCGCTTGTTCGAGTTCTTGACGGCCAGAACAATGAACTTCGGATGGCGGTCATGGATACATTATGTGCAATTGTCGTTCAGCTTGGTTCGGACTTTGCCATCTTTGTCCCCATGATTAATAAGGTATGTTTCTTCGACTATTCTAATTGCAATGAATTCTGAAATACTGTTAGTGTTTGTTCCGCAATCGCATACATCACCCACGGTATGAAAATCTCATCAACAAACTCTTGAATGGCGAACGTCTGCCTCAAGAATCTGGCATCCACGATCTATTGGAGAACTCTCGAGTTGCCGAAATCTCGGCCCCGGCTGAACCAGCCAAGTTGACTGTCAATCAACAGCACCTAAAACAAGCTTGGGACGTGTCCTCTGTTTCTACGCGAGACGATTGGACGGAATGGATGCATCGCCTCTCCGTGGAGTTCATGAAAGAATCACCTTCCCATGCTCTCAGAGCTTGCATGAGTTTGGTCGAATTCCATCCACCACTTGCGAAGGAGCTTTTCAATGCCGCATTTATTTCTTGCTGGACTGAGTTATATGATCAGTATCAGGTATGTACCTTGGGTGCGATTTGGTCCCAGGATTCTCAGAATCTCTTTAGGAAGGACTCGTTCGCTCTATCGAAGCTGCAATCACCTCTCCCACCGCACCGTCCGAGCTGATTCATCGATTGCTCAGTCTCGCAGAATTCATGGAACATGAGGAGAAGCCACTCCCTATAGAACATCGTACCCTCGGCGAGTATGCAATGAGGTTCCATGCCTACGCGAAAGCTCTGCACTACAAGGAGCTGGAATTTTTCACCGAGACGTCGCCGAATATCATCGAGGCACTGATTGGTATCAATACTAAGCTCCAGCAACACGACGCAGCCTGGGGCACGCTCGTCATCGCACGAGAACAATATGACGTTAGTAAACACGAGGAATGGTACGAAAGGCTCGGTAGATGGCAAGAAGCACTGGCTGCTTATGAAAAGAAGGCGGAAGAGGATCCTGACGCGCCCGACATTCAAATTGGACGCATGAAGTGCCTACACGCGCTCGGCGAGTGGGATCAACTCGCGGCACAAGTGGAAGAAAATTGGTCAAATGCTAATCATGAAGACCGTAGAGAAATTGCCCCCATGGCCGCTGCCGCCGCCTGGTCGTTGCACGAGTGGGATTCTATGGATGACTATATCACGACGATGAGGGGTGACTCGCCAGATCGAGCATTCTACAAAGCGATTCTGTCCGTTCACCAGAACCAATTCTCCAAGGCGCTCAGGGAGATAGGAAAAGCCCGAGACCTACTGGAGCCGGAACTGACGTCTTTTGTCGGCGAAGGTTATGGCCGTTCATACAAGTGAGGCATTTTCCCTTCTGCTTTGGTATTCGACCTGACATTATCCAGTACTTTGGTTCGCGCGCAGATGCTATCTGAACTCGAGGAGATAATAATGTACAAGCAATACGCTGACCAACCGGAACGACAACAAGCAATGCGAAAGACATGGATGAAGCGGTGCGGGCCTCTGTATTCCTTCCTTCATACCATGGCTCATATGCTATTAGACTGCAAGGCTGCCAGCCTGACGTCGAGACCTGGCAACGTATCTTGCAGGTCAGGGCGCTTGTTTTAAATCCCGAGGATGATCCTGTCATGTGGATTAAATTTGCCAACTTGTGTCGAAAATCGGATCGCATGGCGTTGGCAGAGAAAACGATCAACTCGTTACTGTCACCAGAGAGGGTGAGTTGCAGTTTCGACCATAACGTACGCAGTATGACGATTGGAAATATCAGTTACAACATCTGCGGGATGATCAACAGCATCTGAAGGCGCCGCCAAATGTTGTCTATGCTCAGCTGAAGTACATGTGGGCGAATGGCTCCCGTGAAGAAAGTCTGAGTTTCCTTCGCCAGTTTTCTGCAAGCCTGGCGAGAGACCTACAGGTGGAGACCAAGGAGCTCTCCCAACGGCCGGGTGTCAGCAAACACAAACTTGATGAATTGTCACGCCTGCTCGCAAGGTGTTACTTCAAACAAGGACAATGGCAAGTCGAACTAAAAGAGGATTGGGATGCAGTGAGTGTCTCGTGTACTGTCCGTATCAATGGCTGATTCCCTGTAAAGCGAAATGTCAAAGATATTCTTCATTCATATCTTCTTGCAACACACTATGACCCTAACTGGTACAAAGCGTGGCACACATGGGCTCTCGCGAACTTCGAAGTCATTGGACACCTAGAGAGTCAGAAGGAAAGCACGGCTACTGACGTGCCAGGTAGCGGTCTGGCTGCTCACATTGTACAGGCGGTTCAAGGTCTGTGGCATTAGCGTTATGGGGAACACATTATTCATCTGTCGTTCCACAGGGTTCTTCCGCTCAATAGCACTTCGCAACGAGAATGCTCTACAGGACACCCTACGGCTCTTGACGCTATGGTTCAAGTTCGGTGCTCACGACGACGTTAGCCAGGCAATGGCAAATGGATTTTCTGTCGTTGAAGTCGACACATGGTTGGAGGTCATACCACAAGTTAGTGCGGCAGTCTATTCGGAATCCCCCCGTTAATTTGCACATATCCAGATTATTGCACGCATCCAAACACCGAGTGGCAACGTCAGACGCAATATCAATAACTTGTTGACTGAAGTTGGCAAACATCACCCTCAAGCGCTTATATACCCACTTACTGTGGCCTCAAAATCGTCCAGCGCTTCTCGAAAGAATGCTGCCCTCAATATCATGGATAGGATGAGGGAACATTCGCCCGTTATTGTTGAACAAGTATGTGTTTTCTTTTCTCAGCAGTGATCAGTTCTTCATCGTAAACGATAGGCTCTTGTGGTCAGCCATGAGCTCATTCGTGTGGCCATATTGTGGCATGAGATGTGGCACGAAGGTCTCGAAGAAGCATCGAGACTGTTCTTTAATGACAAGAATCCGGAGGGCATGATTGCTACGCTGGAGCCCCTACACGAGTTGTTGGAAGCAGTGAGTGTGGCCCAGACTGTCCTCTGAAGAGACCATTGATTTTCCCGCAGGGCCCGACTACTGCCCGCGAGACTTCGTTCGCTCAAGCATTTGGCAGAGATTTGCATGAAGCTCGCGAAGCCTGCCGTCGTTATCGTGCGTACGGAGAAATGTCAGAGCTGAATAAAGCTTGGGATATCTATTACGGAGTATGACAATCGAATGCGACTCTGCAATGACGCTGACATTGTTTTGAAACTAGGTGTTTAGGAAAGTAGAGAAACAGTTGCCTCAGCTCACCACATTGGACTTGCAATACGTGTCTCCTCAGTTACTGAAGGCACGAGACCTAGAGCTTGCTATGCCTGGTATGCTGACGTCAATATTCATCCATGATGTATTTCACAAGCGTTCTTTGACAGGTACCTATCAGAGTGGCAAGCGCGTGATCAAGATTGCAAGCTTTGCAACCAAGTTGACAGTCATTGCCTCGAAACAACGCCCAAGGCGTCTGTCATTCAAGGGTGATGATGGTAAGGATTATCTCTACGTTCTGAAAGGTGAGGCGTCTGTTAGCTACCAGCCACTGCACACTTACCCAGCGAATTCAGGTCACGAGGATTTGCGTCAAGACGAGCGTGTCATGCAACTCTTCAGCCTTGTTAACACCTTACTTTCGGTGGATACCAACAGCTTCAAAAGACGCTTGCATATCCAGCGATACGCTGTAATACCGTTGGCGCCCAACGCGGGTCTGATGGGATGGGTCAAAGATAGCGATACGCTTCATGTGCTAGTTCGCGACTACCGCGACTCTCGGAAGGTCCTGCTTAATATCGAGTACCGACTGATGCTCCAGGTATGAGCTTCATGATGATAAAACTTGGCCAGTTGACCACGGCGCCTCCAGATGGCACCCGATTACGAAAATCTAACGCTCCTTCAAAAAGTTGAGGTCTTTGAATACGCTCTCGAAAACACGACAGGGCAAGATCTATACCGAGTATTATGGTTGAAAAGCCTCAATTCCGAGCATTGGCTAGAACGCCGTGCGACATACACGCGATCTCTAGCCGTCAACAGTATGGTCGGTCACATTCTAGGGTTAGGAGACCGTCATCCTTCCAATCTCCTTCTGGAGAGAAGCACAGGAAAGGTTGTTCACATTGATTTCGGCGACTGTTTCGAGGTTGCCATGCACCGAGAAAAATTCCCTGAAAAGATTCCTTTCCGTCTCACAAGGATGCTCACGCATGCCATGGAGGTAAGCTTTATACCTTTTTTTTTTTTTTTGAATTATCTGATGTTGGTCTTTAGATCAGTGGGATCGAGGGTAGCTTCCGACATACCTGCGAGATCACCATGTCCGTGCTTCGTGCAAATAAGGAGTCGCTGATGGCAGTACTAGAGGCCTTTGTCTACGACCCGCTCATCAATTGGCGACTCATGCAGGCCGATGTTGATACCAGGAGACAGGAAGGTAATGTGAACCAGACTGTGTTACAACTTCGCAGCATCTGACAGTTGTTTTCCCAGATGTCGACACCGACCCAGGAAGGGCTGCTGATCTTGCAAAGGTTGCGGCATATCCCCAAGCTCCAGCCCGAAAGCTCCGTGCGGATGAAAACGACATTTTCAATGGTACTTAGTCCACCTCAAGATTTTCCTTAATCTTTACTGATTAGTACTAGATGCAATCGGAGAACCGGGCGCAAGGCAAGAGGTCAGGAACGAGCGAGCCTTACTTGTGTACAACCGCGTGCAACACAAGCTTACAGGTGTGTGTTGGTGACGAGTCCCAATATCCACCATTGAACCGATGTGGATTTGCAGGTAGAGACTTCAACCACGACGTTGTACTCACTGTTCCGGCCCAAGTGGATAAACTCATCCTCCAAGCCACGTCATTGGAGAATCTTTGTCAGTGTTTCTCCGGATGGTAAGCTCTTCATTCCACCGGCCCCTGTCGACATCCAGTTAACTTCTTTTGTCCTAGGTGTGCGTTTTGGTAAACAATTATTAATGTATCCTTGCATACTTCGCTACCCGTTATAACTGCAACCCTGTAACATACATATCTATGCTATTTCGTATGAAGCAAAACGGGGGAAATCCCGACCCGAAATGAAATGATAGACGACCTAATGTTCATTCACGGGGTAGTAGGCAGTTCCGACCCGCTGTTGTATAAAGGCGGTGTTTCAAAAATCAAAGTAGTCTGTCACGCTGGAGGCTCCCGGGCACGTTGGAGTTCAGGGTGTGTTCCGTTGATCGAGGTGGCTTCCGAGTCAAATTTTGGGTAGGAACTTTAGGATTGTTTTCGATCACCTCCACCGTTCGCCTTCCATAATATTAGTGACATTGGTCGCAACAATTTCCACTTTCGTGATCCCAGGAGCACGCAGTTCAAATTGGTATTCCTCCTGGAGAAGCAGAGCTCTGCATCAACGAAACACAATTAGTGGGTCTACTCTTCGGCAGTGGGGGTTCTCTATGAGTGGAGGGATACTTAGCATAGTTATTTTTGGCCCTCTGACTAAATACGGTCTGCCTTCATCTTTGAACTTCAATGTCAGGCTCGCGCTCAGCAACAAAATCTGGTTCTCCTTCAGCACCGGCGTCTGCTTCAAGGTCGGACTCCGACGGACATGTGTGATGGACGTCCTCCAAGGATCCTTCGGCATCATTCTTCCTCAAAGGGTGCATAACCTTTGTCACTCTGTTCCATCGCGCGACTTCTGGCTCGGGTCATACGCCGCGCCGGGTCTGTGATGGAAGTTGATTAAGGAATGATGCTGGACCTCGATGAGCGGAGAGACGTTGCTCGTCTACGTCATCACCGTCGTTCGTGCCCAGCCCTGGCTCTCCGTTCACAGGCTTCACAGAAAGATTCCCTAGAAGGACGAGCCCAGCATATCGACCTCGCTACCGGGTTACTAGTAGTTATTTTTCTTGAGTTTGCGACCTCTCGACGAACGACCCCACTTTCCCTGCATTGTTTCGTGCTCCTGCTTGAGGAGAGAGGGATTGTTGTCGGTCACTGAGCGTTCACCTTCGGAGGTGGAAAGAGGGCTGTTAAGGATAGACCCTGTCCGATTATGACTGGAGCGGCGTACAAGAGGGTCGTTTCTTGTCATCATGGAGGGGATCTTGATTGTCAGGCGTTCTCGAGGAGACTCGAGGGTTGAGTCGAGTCTGGCTGTTGTGCTGCAATGATGCCAGGCAGCGCGCAGCAAGCGACAAGTGCAACGACTCGGAACTGGTGGAACCGGTCGAGCCAGTCGATACGAAGACGCTATCCAAGGAAGTCCAAGATGGGTCTCAACACGGACGGTGGCAAACGTACGAGCAATGGTTAACATTGAAGTTGAGATGGGGAGCCCGCTCGAGTGGAGGCAGACGATACATCGAGCTGGATGGCTGTCTGGTGCGCGCGTTCACCGCTCTGAATTGATTGTTTTGTGACAATGTAACATGGGAAGGGAAGGAACGGAGTCAGCCGTGGCCAAAGTCCATGATCAAGGCTTCTAGCTTGTTTTATACTTGCCTGCCACAACCACCACCATACCAGATCATCATGCCGCGAGGGATTCCAAACCCGAAGAAAGATGACTTTGGGATGCGCTACACCTCGATGCATGTACCTCTAGCGTACGTCGGGTATGTTCTCTGCAAGACGGAACTGATGAATATGCTCAGGCCCAATCCCAAGCACATGAGTACAACGTATCTCAAGTCAGAAACACAAACTATCTGGGCTAGAAATGCTGCTCGAAAACAGAAAATGACGGCGGAAGACGGTACGCCTACGCCTACAGATCAAAGGTAAACATTTATTCGTGATTCCACTTTACTAGTATTCCGTGATAAACTCTGAGCAACTAGCACAGACGCGGTTCACAAGTCGTGGTTATTCATCCGGGCTCACGATACCTCCGAATCGGCAAGGCTTCCGATGTCACACCTATTGCCGTCCCGAACGTCATTGCGAGAAAGTACAAGGGATCCTTTCCAGAACCCGAGTACATAGAGAATATCACACGTCCGCGTAAAGGGCGCAGCATACCATCTGCGACCTCCGATGCAGACGAGTACGCAGTTGCACCACCATCTGACGATCCTGTAAGTAAAAAACATCCAATATCGTTTCAAACGCGCTCAACCCCCCTAGTTTGAAGTTAAACTAGCTTCAATCACGGTTTCGCTTCGAGAAAGGATGCGGTTCTACAAGCTTCGTGTTACGCCGAACGCAACGAGCATCGCATCTACTTTTAATGGACAATTCAAACCAGAAACCATTCCTGAGTATAATGATTTCGTGCGGGTTGATTGGATTCATGGACCCTCGTCTGATGATTGTTTGGTCGGGGACAAGGTACCTTTTTTGATTGCTACCGCCATCCTTGCAGCGACCTTTCTCTCTATTTAGGCATTGCTGATATCGGACCCTCACGCAATGAATTACATTGTCCGGTGGCCAATCCATGGTCAGAACTTCAACAACAGGGATTATCCTTCTGTTCAGATGATACTGGATGATATTGAGACCATAATCAGCAATGTCCTCCAGGAGAAACTAGACATCAAGCGCCGTGACATCAAGGTTGGTGGATGGTGACCGTCGGAACCTTATTATTACTTGATGTTCTTTAATACCCGCAGAATTACTCCGTCGTGTTGGTCATTCCGGATTTCTACGACCGGGTTTACGTCCGAGAACTTGTTAATGTCCTCTTGGTGTCGTTAGGGTTCAAGCAAATTTGTGTGCAACAGGTCAGTCGAGACTCCTTATCAGTGCTCCACCTGTCCGTTTCCTTCAGTTAACTTGGGTACACTCAAGGAATCGCTCGCAGCAACATATGGAGCTGGGATAAGCAATGCATGTGTCGTTGACATTGGAGCTATCAAAACTAGTGTGGCATGTGTTGATGAAGGCCTGATCATTCCTGACTCCAGGTATTGTGCATCTACATCCCCAGTGGTTCCTTCTCACTATACTCAAGGATGTCGCTGAACATTGCCGGAAACGACATAACGGAGTTCCTGTATGTTTTGCTCGAAAGAATAAATTTCCCCTACCGAGAAATCAATCTGGCCCGCTGGCATGATTGGTTAGTAATGGAAGATCTCAAGGCCCGTTTATGCACGTTAGCGGAGGTGTGTTCATTAATTGATTTTGTCGGACGTTCGATAAAAGCCTTACGGCAGAGCGACGTGGCCTTGAATTTATACGATTTTATGGTGCGAAGATATGGTCGTCCGACAGAGAACTATGGTCTTCGGGCCTACGATGAGATCATCCTCGCTCCCATGGTCTGTATGTTCGATGATGCCCTGTCGCATGCTAACCCCCCAATCTTAGTGTATATTTGAGCCCCGTGTAATTGAGTTTGACCGAAAGCGTGTCGGTCTCCGACCAGTGTCGAGTACCGACGTCACGGAAGAGATTGTCGAGAACCAGGCCGATCATATTGTAAGTTGCGACACACGAGTCTCTATGTGATATCATTCACCATAAATCAGACCCAGGCAATGATCATCTCTACTCAACATTTACTCCCCTCCCCTTCCTCTGCAGATGGGCCTGGAGCAAAGAACTTTTCCGCTGTTCCCTCGCAGGGAGGTCTGTGATTCAATCATCTTCTCGCAAATTTTCATTATTGACCAGAGATACAGGGAGTCCTGCCAACCCCGTCGAGAATGGCGCGAAAGTTGAACAGCAAGAAGACTCGCTGCCTTCTACTGCGGACCCAACGCCCCCGCCAACGGCGGCAGAGCCAGCCGACGGCGATACAGCGATGATCGTAGAGGTAGAGCGGGAAGATAAGACGCCTCAAGCCAACCCTCAGACGCAACCTGCATCCCAAGCAGTTCCTCAGCCTGGTCCCTCCACGGGCAACTTCCTTGGCGGTCTACCCATCGATATCTGTTCGGAGGCGAGCAAGCTTCCCTTGGATGTAGCCATTTTCAACAGTGCGCGGGCGTGTGGTGGCGACGAGAAAATACGCAAATATCTTCAGGCCGTCCTAGTCATCGGTGGAGGAGCACACACACCTGGCATGGCGCATGCTCTCGAGAGCAGGTATTTTTTTGTTCCGTTGTGGAATGAGGGAATGTGGTCTGATCATTATGGTCGTGGTAAAGGCTACAAGCCATAGCCACTCCGTTAGTTCCCAACATGGCTAAAGTACAGATTATACCCCCACCTAAAGACGTGGATCCCAAGGTGCTTGCATGGAAAGGGGCTGCCGTCCTGGGTAAAATGGATTCCGTTGGCGATCTGTGGCTTACTCAGGCCGATTGGGTATGTCTTATTCTGAGTGTGTCCACCTTAGACTTAAGAGTCCATGACACAGGACACGTTGGGAATGAGAGGATTGAAAGAGCGTTGTTTCTACCTCTAGTAGCAGGAAGCTATACTGCCAGTAGCATTATGCTACGTCGTTTAGTACATTACAACGACAAACAAGCAAGATGACCATGAGTACATATCAGGCGTTGGCTGATAATGTGACCACACGCCGGTGAAGTCGATATGTAGGCTTCTACTCGGTTCGCAACGTTTATAACAAGCAGCATATACGGCATAGTTTATACTTTGGCTAAACTTGGAGACCGAATAAGTCAGACCTCCAGGCGAGTCTTGATATTAACGAAATCTGTAGGCTTCAGTGTGTTCCATTGGGCGGCGATCGATGTCATCTCGATTCTCCCCGCCCTGCAGGCACGATAAAAAATTATAAAATAAAAATAATGTGCCAAATCAGCTTCTTAAATAAAGGATGGAGCTTCTGGATCCTAGTGTATGACGTACCTCTCCCTCCTAGACCATTCTTGTTTAGTATGGCCATCTTCGTCCCAGGCGGGCAATGAATTAGAAGCCAAAGTCTCCACATGAGCCGCTATCTCGTGAGAGACAGTGTTTATCAAACCCCGGATGGCGGCGTCCGCGGCTCGATTTGGTGTGAACGGAAAACAGGACTGAGATCGTGGTGTCCGGTCTGGTGTATGCGGCAGAGTACTTCTACACAACGGACAATCGACAGCTTCGTGCCAACCCCCGCACCCTTTGTGCAGACGGGAGAAAAACCACTTTAAGATACAGGTGGCACAAAACGTGTGACCGCAATTGGGTGGAGTCAACGCATAGGGGCAGGCCCTGATCAATGTACCAGAGCTCAAACTCCGAGAGAGAGGCGGGAAAAGTTGCAAACGTACATGATTTCAAAGCACCTGTGCCCACGCACAGAGATAATCAGTTACAACAGCGGTGATTTCGAGGGGTTGGAACTCACAGCGGACAAGAGAAATACTCTTCTAGATATTTCAAGGTCGTTTTGGAAGCGTTAACCTTATGCTCCTCGACTTCGTCAGCCAGTTCTCGCTTGGCGTGAAGGGCCATATCCAACTGTTCTTCAAGCTCTCTCACCCTCGAGGATTCCCGGTTGCACGCGGCGGCCTTTGCGGTCTGAGTGGATGACCCCGCGGATACCATGTTCTCACGCGATCGTACATGCCGTGGCCGTCGTTCCAGTTGAACTTCGATCCGCCCACATGTCCTGCGCGACTTGGAGTTCTGGGGGTTCCCTTGGACCTGCGTTGTCGGTCGCTTGCGTCTCCTGGACCTGTTTCGCACGTTCGCTTCGGTCGGGCCAGGAAGCAGTGCTATCATTTGATAGGGTTCAGGATGTAGCACGAGTAGTACGGGCTCACTGACATGGCGACTGTATCGATGACCGCCGCTTTTCGGGGTCGTTTCTTAGGCGAGCAGACCGACGCACAGCGTTGGACGTCATGCTCCTCGTGAGCAAGCGAGATGGCTCTTGTGCCTCTCTCGACATGGTGGTCGAATCCAACGGTGATGGGCCTCACGCTTTGCCACCACAGCCATTCTTGATCAGGCCGCATTTGGAAGGCGCTGTAGGTCGTCTGGCGTGGGAAAACCGGAGCAGTGAAAAGTGACCTTCCGAAATCACCGTGTTCACCGGTCAGGGGGATCCCGCCAACTCTAGATGCGGCTTAGAAGTTAGACCACATTCGAACCTCTCATAACGCATCCCCCCTCGGGACAGCCGTAAAGGTATGTGTATGCGTTATCTGCGTAAAAATCACTTCATACTGACTAGTCGGGATGTCCAATAAATCATGTATGTGGACAAGCGGTAACACAAGGGGCTTGACCCTTAGCTGGTGCGACGTCACGGCACAAAGTGAAGGAGAGGCGAAGTTCGGAGTGGGTAAAGTCTCACGTAGTCCAACGCCCATGGTAAACAGAAAGACTCAAATTATAATGGCCTCGGCTTCCAGTATCACGATCAGCATCTGGTTTATCGCTTCGACGCTTCCTGTTTAACTTATTCGGATTAGATCTCAAGCGTGGGATGAACAACTCAAGTAAGTCTATCCACGGGACGGCCTCCGATTCAGGCGCTCATGCTCAACTTAGTAGAATATACAAGTATCGCGCTCGAAATGTCCGTTATTTTCGCCCCCACCACGGATTTTCCTTTTCAGGAAGCTTGAAGAGATGGCACCCATATGGAGCACCGAAGCGTTCCCGCACCATGTGTTCGTAAACTTCGGCCCAGTTGGTGTACAACAATAAGAATTACGACCGAACTTTGACCGAACTTTCTTTTCCCTGTCAACTAACTATCTTCAAGTTACATCACCTAGGAGCTTCTTGACTAATTGGAAGGAAGGTGGGAGCCGAATGTTGTAGTCATAACCAACTTCGTTCCGGACCTCCCCGACCTCGTTTGAGAAGGTTACGTATCCCATTCATCGTGGCGGCCAATTGGTGCCTAGTAGTACCTACTGACCGTGGACCAAAGAGACATTCCAACCCCAACTTTGGCTCTAGTATGAATACCGTGGGATGCGCCCGTCACCGATCAAATATTAATGATAGAGCTCACTATACTAACCATCATCGTATCAGCTACTACAAGGGGATATCTTGATAAGATCAATTGCTAGGAATGCGAGCGCCGGGAGGTGTCTGAACTGGCAAGGGAACAGTTGTTCCATGGGGTTGCGACCGTAACACGCGGGGTACTATTTCGTTGCATGTCCCTGGCGATCTGGCTGAACGCCGTTGATTGGGTCTGGCAGTGACAGTGAGTTCGGTCTTGATGGAGTGGCCATGCTCTAAATAAAGATTTGGATGTTTCCAGCTATCTGAGCTGCCCATAGTGCTAGAGTAGAGGGCGGAGACGATCAAGTAAAAGGAGCGAATATATCAGCCAAGATCACAAAAGGCAGTCTGCTCAGCCTCTGGGCGCAATCAAGAAGCCTCAGGGGGGTGATTCGACATGTAATCCGACTCATTTTCGATTCGGCAAACGAGCAAGAAACGAGGTGGGGCGTACCGACCGACTCGGATATCGCTGCCAGATTGCCAGCATCATGATGAGTGCACACCGCCACGGGGGCACTGGAAATCACCGCCACGTTGTAATGAATGGTTTTGTTATACTCGGACAAGGGCATGGTCTGGGCCCGGGTGTTCGACGAAAGCCGGCTACAATTTGACTTGCCAAGGGACATCTTGGAGAATGATTGGGAAACAAGATGTGAAAAACATAGTGCGGAAGCGAAGAGAAAATGAGGCAATCGCTGGTGAGAAAGACGCCGGAACTACGCGAGAGTGTGTCCAACGAAGGAAATATTCAATCAGAGACTGCGGGTCCGAGAGAAGAAGACCGTGCACATGGCCCGCGTTGGGTTAGACGCTGAGACGGAGTGATACTTTGCATAGGCTTTTTGATCAAAGCTGTGTGTGGCTTGTCAGTGTCTGCGGGTGAACCTCGCCAACAACCAGAAAGTTTGCTTGAAATGGAGATCTCGGCCCAACAGCCGGGAATTAATTTCAAATAAGAAGTGCAGTGAGTGACACGTTATTCCGGATCTGCAGATTTCTTCCAGCGCGGTGCGTAGAGTGCATGCCAAGAAAAGAAGGTATTATTTTGTCACGCGTCACACCCCTTCATTGTTTGTTTTCTTTGAGATCTGGGATCTCTCTCTCTTCGGGATGGCTTCAATTCAGACACCAATTGCGCCCCGGGACGCTATCGGGCCGTCACCGCCACACATTGTGATGATAGCATAGATTCTATGCCAACCCGACGCGGCAGGCAGGCAGGGGCACGCGACGACAAGTGTTGTTCTCCAACTGCGACTGGCAGTGTCCATGAGCCATGAGCGCGGACAGCACCGAGTTCTCGTTGAACCGCGTGCTTCGCCGCATAGTGTAACGTACGCACAATTTCCCCCATCTTAGCCGTAAATAAACGTTGACAGACTCGGACCTCCCTCGAAATCGAACCAATCACGTCAGTAGCTTCGTCATCCTCCGTTCGACCAAGTTCAACTCATAGCCGTTATCGTTATTTTCAAGTTCGGCTCTCTATTCACCGCCAACTTGTATCTTCCTCTTTAGGTCTCATCATGCAAACTCAAGTCCTCCTTCAGCCTCCTCCGCTCCTGGCACTCGCTCGTCCCCGCGCGCTCAATCACAGCCCTATCGATCTCCCTCATCCCTTCAACCCTTCCCGCTCCTCCATCCTGGACAAGCAGAACTCTTTCGCGGCTCAATCGGGCCCGAGTTACTCTTCTATCCATGCTCTCCTCGACGATCATGTTCCTCGCTCGGCTTCCCGTAATCATTCGTCATTAACTTCACCGAAGCAGAATTCTATTTCAGTCTCGAATCCGTCTCACCCGCCACCCCATCTTCTAGCCTCCCAACCCCACCTCCATTCCCGCGTTCTCTCTGCCTCCCCTTCCAATCCACGTCCCATCTCCCAAACCGATCCTCCAGTTCACGTCTCTCCTTCTCCATCTCCCCACCAGATTCACCTCACTCCATTATTTTCTCCGCCTTATAGTACACAGCATAATCTGGATCATTTTGCCTCGTCGGCAACTTCCCATTCTCCGAATATGGACCGTTACCCAATTGCGAACCCGGCCCAACACTATATACGGGGTAGCGATAAATACTCCCATAATCAGCTTCCCGTCTTAGACCAACGCCGCATGTCCGAACCCACGTATGGTAGCGCGGCAAGCGGTCACTCAACCAATACAGCCGATCTCTCGGCCGCGCGATATCATCAACAGCAACCCCACTACTCGTACGCGCCTTCGCGATCGTACGCAACCCATTCGTCCTCTCCTCTCCGTCACTCGTCGGACACCCGCCCTCCCGCTGCATCATCCTGGAAGCAAGATCATTCGCTCCCATCACATCCTTACGACCCCATCGAGCTACCAGAACCATTATCTCCCCTGAACCCCACGTTTTCTGGCGGGGCGAGCCCACCTCTCATGGGTATGTCGGGCGTGACGTTTACCTCTCTTCACGAAGACTATGGCCCTTCTCCTCCAGACACGGCCACATCCGCATCCTCCGATATGCATCAGCAAGCCCATACATCTGGCGGCTCAAGTTCTCCCTCCAATAGCAAACAATATTCCTTTGTCTCTTTACCTGGAAATGCAGTGAAAAAGCGGCCGCGTCGCCGTTATGACGAGATAGAACGCTTGTACCAGTGCTCTTGGCCAGACTGTGCTAAAGCATACGGTACTCTAAACCACCTGAATGCCCATATCACGATGCAGAAGCATGGCTCAAAGCGCAGTCCCAATGGTGAGTTTGATCCTGGCTTTCTTTTGTATGTCATACCTCTAACTGACAAAAAACGTGCCTTTAGAATTCAAGGAGCTTCGCAAACAGTGGCGTAAAGCGAAGAAGGAAGAGGCAGAGACTAGGGCACTCGAGGAGGTGCAACAGGGATCTCACCAACTCCCAGGTCCCTCGCAACATTCAACCTCCCGCCATTCCATACCGGATACGGAGTATCAGTCCCGCAGCGTCCGACCCTCCTTCCATTACACCCACCAACCCGAGCGATCATCCCACTCCATCGGTCCTCCTGATGATCTTCATGACTCCCTCGCACATTCGCGAGACGCTTACTCACGCAGATCACAACGATATGATTCATTTCCCTCCTCGACCCCCCAGCACAGCGGGGTAATGTATCCACACTCCCATACGCACAGCGCTAGTGCATCCAACATCAATCGCCTACCAGCGAACAGCACACTCTTGACACCGCTACCAGGCTACCAATCATCCTCAATGAGCAATGCCCCAAACTTCGATTCTTACGATTCTTACGACCTCTATCGCAGCGACAGCCGTCCAAGAACTGGTCACGGAAGTTCAGGGAGTCACGGCGACAGAATGCGACTCCGTTAGCCGCCTCTACCTGAGTTCTAGTCATGATCCAGATTGTTCATAGCAAACATGTTCATGTTGTCAGTTGGACATTCACGCCTTTTCCCCGCTCTCTCCCTGTACCCACGAATCCCATCGCACCTTACGCCACCATGCACCGTCTGCCATCTGGCAAAAAAAATAGCCCTGGTTTCCTTGTTGCTGGTCGGAATTAATGTACACAAACACAGCCTCGGCCGAACTGAACACCTGATCTCGTTGCAACCCTCGCTACGCTACAGGCACAATAGGTAGCTTTGCTTTTTTACGTGGATATATTTTATTACCGCTATGTTCATCCCAGATATTAACTTCGAGTCATATTTCTACTAATCAACTGGGATCCTTGGATGGAACTTTCCACATTACATAGGGATGTGGATGTGGATGCGCATTGAATGTGATTCAGCACCATTCTTCGAAGAGAGCCTCACGACTCATTTGTGGACGCCAGGAGCTCAACCATCCGAGGGTCGTCTCAATGCTGATTAGTACGTGGTGCCAATCAACAAAATATCTCTTTCGTTGGTTTTTTTTTGCAGAGTTAATGTCCGATGCACAGCAGTCGTAGGCGTACCCTGCACGGTCATCCCAGCTGTTACAGATCTTTCGCGAATAGCGTGTACCAATTTGTCGACTGCGCAACTCACACGGGCGCCGCCCTTATCAGTCGGGTCCTAATGTAAGTGCTGGAGGTCCGGATACTAATCTGAACCTTAATTTCTTTATTCGTAGGGAAGTGAAGGCCGTGTCCACTTCCACGCGACTTAGATGGTGTACGCAGCACTCATCATTCGTCAGGCTGTACCACATGCTTAGTGAGATGTCTTCGCCTTACCGATTTGATTGCTCAAGCACCCGAACGCTCAAAGATAATGTCTGGTACGGATTTTGCACAGCCTGAGGACCAACCTGAAGTAGTAGGCGACAATAATAAGTGTCAGAAGAGCCGGCTAGTAGAACCTCAAGTTAGTACGTGACGTATACGGCCACGACTTGCACGGTGACAAATCGAAACACCTGCACCATCGTACCCTCTCGCGACTAATCGATTTCTCTCCAAGCATCTACGTCTGTAAGTCGGATCCGAACGGCTCGGAATGACATTCTTTGTTTCCACTGAACAGTGATAGTTAGCGTTGTTTCCTCAATGTGATGAATATGCTCTCCGCGGAATCCGGATTTGCATCTCTAGGAAGGCGTCGATCCGCCCTCCGCTTCATCGTGCCCACGGCATATGCATGCCACTGACAGGACCGCAAATAGGATAAATTTACGAAGCACAGTACTTACGTGCGTGTTTGAAAGCGGACAGGATCGTGATCATGACAAAGTTCCATACCACGGTAGTCTTGAATTACCAAGAAGAATACTGCCTAATAAGTTGCTCTTCTGCCACCGACTCGCCGGGTGGTCGCAGCTGGTAAGTTCAACACAGTTTACGGCACGGATGACCAGTTCTGCCATACATTTAAAACCTTTTTTACACTTCCAAAATCTGCGGGGGTCGTACATCTTTTACGGTGCGTCCAGCGTTAGGCGCAAGGAGATAGCCCAGCTCTACTATCAGACTGAATCACTCCTTTTCGGTAGCAGCCATACCGAACGGTGTTCTGCTGTGCTGTGCTTTGTGGCGTTTCGGAGGGACTTGCCGAGTTCCCATTGGATTATCCTAAACAGGAATCGAAACAATGTCACAACAATAAAAAGCAGCTTCTCGGCTTCCTTGCTCCGGAATTTGTCACCGTGGGAAAGATACATGACTGGATTAGGTAAAAACGAGGGACATTATTTACTTTCTATTTTTGGGAGAGTGCCACGAGCTGACCATGAGGTTGACGCACCGTACACACATGTACCGGCGCCCAAGAAACGTGAACTGGAGCTCACCATGTCACAAGATAAGTAATATCCGCAGCATCTTGGGAGCTCAAGGCCGTTACAAATCACTTAGCTCATGCAGGTGAGAAAAAACATTGGTCTGACTTTTCTGGGAGGCGACGCGTATTTGTTCGTCAAAGGAAATATCGACTGTCATACAAAGTTATACGGTCTGTCCGTGTGACGATCAGAAGCAAGCAGTGTGAGCAAAGAAATGTATGACGAGCTCGGGGGCAATCTAACTTCGAATTTGAGGCGATGGACTTCGGTGGCGCACGACACATTGTGGCTATAATTAGACGCCCGGGTTCATCCGATTTGTCGTATATTTGGAGCCAAGCCAGCGCTTGGCATGAGTTGGTGGGGTTGATTACGTAGATATACGTCAGAGAACCGCCGGGGAAGAAATGTACGTATGGCGTGATAACTTGCCGGTACCAAGCAGCTGGGATCGAGTTTGCGGTACCAGGTGAAGGGGGCGAACCGAGCTGCTGGCAGTACGGAATCTAGATACTCGAGACGGCCCTTCTTTTCCGTAGAAAAGTTGCGGCACTTGCGCATGAAGACGAGATCGAACCACAGCATTTATGTAACGTAATGCGCGCGCTCGCGTTCTCAAACCTTGTGCATGTTCAACGTTCAACGTTCAGCCAGCAAAGTCGATGTTTCAAATTTTCTGGCAAGAAGGCAGCTTGGTGTGGCTATGCTGTCAAACGCCGAGTCCACCTGATATGGGGTCCGCAGCGTCACGGTCTCAGACTCTGCGCACGGACGGCAGCGTACCTTGCACTCTGTCCTACTCGACCACTCGTCACGACCCATCGCTGTAAGCCCATGATGTACAAGCTGGAAGATATCCCCGTAGAAGTGTTGCTAGACAACTTATTACCGTCCCTGCCCACTCAAGATCTTCTCCATCTTGGATCTACCAATCGCTTCTTCTCCTCCCTCTCCAATGACAACACGTTTTGGAAGAGAAAGCTTCAAGAAGATTTCAACTTCTCCGATGAAGGCACGGCGCGCTCTAGCGGCTGGAAATTCATCTACCAAGGCTTGAGCCGTCCACGTACCTACGTGTGGGGGTAGGAATTATTCTCATCCACTATCATCCACACCTCGTGTTGACCTCTCTTCATCACCAAACCAGGGAATCTGCAAATGGGAGGTTGGGAAGAACTCAGTTGCCGCAATCTCGTATACGGGATGTATCCTTTCCTGTTGAACTTTGGTTTGATAGTGGTGTTCGCATGGTGCATATAGCCGCGGCTGGGATGTGGGTCAACCGGTGTCCCTCGACGGAAAATAATTAATATTTGGCTATTTTCATAGGTGCTTCTTTGCTATCGACTCGAACGGAAATCTCTATGCATGGGGTAAGACCATAAGTTTCTGAACCTTGGTTTCTGCTTCCGTTGACCATGCGTCTCAAGGCACACTGAATCCGCTTCAGCATGCGTTCCACATTGACGGTTTCGCTACACCAGGAAAACCCGCATCCACGCCGATGAAACTTAATTTGCCTGTTGCGATGCGTACCGTTAGGCAAGCACTCCCCTGTCAGTTCCACGGTTCATATTGTTCTCACACACTCTTTTACAGTTGTGGAAGGCTGCACGCTACCGGCCTCGATGATAAGTTAAACGTTTGGAATTTCCTGAGCTTTGGACGTCCTTTCAGATTGGTAACGCCGCTCCTGGATTGTACCACTCCGGAGTCGACCCCAGTGCAAGTAGAATCTGGATGGAGCATTTCTTCGGTTCTTACCAAGGGCGGAGACGTTCTTGTTTGGTGGCCCATGGGCGGTGACATGAAGCAACGGATCGATGCCCAAAATGGTACCATGGATGAGGAAGGGTTACATGCACGCGTTACTGACAAGGGAATAATTCCGTGTGCCCACTGGGAGCTGCGAAAAGACCCTTACAGGCTCCCAGAACTACCTCGGTTGCCCGCGTTGGATGGAATTAGTTCTGAAGATGTGGACGTCTATCTCGTGAAGATCGCTGCCATGGATTGCCACCTCATTGGCTTGACGAATCATGGTCATGTTGTCAAGATTTTGGCTCAAACCAGTGACACTGCCAGACTAGAAGGATGGTCATATGTGTGTTGCGTTAATTAACCATGTCCTAATCTTCTATTCTGATTGACGTTGCTTAGCTACCCCATTTTTCAGAGTCGGAGAAAATTAAGCACCACGTCACCTCCGCTTCTTCGACCTTGTCGTCACAGCAACACATACGCATAACCCACGTAGGTCATGAAAGACCAATTGTGGGGGCCACTCGGCTAACATGTAGCAGATTACTGCACAATTTGAAACCTTTGTAGCCTACTCTACCGGATCCTCTTCCATCGTGCTCATGGGTTCACATGACACTGATGCGAATACCGAACCCCGCGTCATCCCCGCTCTGCAGAATATAAATGTTATATCTGTTGTCCTGGGTGACTACAATTTTGGCGCCTTGACATCCACAGGAAAACTCCTAACCTGGGGAGAATATTCTCGGGGAGCTCTAGGCCTCGGTGATCCCACGACAATAGAACCTGGACTACCAGGGGGCTACCGGACCGAACAACAGCGGCAACTAGCTCTGCAGCGGGCAGGTGGGTTTCCTCCCCAGGTGACGGAACCAACCGAAGTCAGATTTGACCACGGGGAAAAGCGAAGCAGAAAGAGATTCTGCTTTGCGGCAACATCTGCAGGATGGCATATGGGGGCGTTAGTAATTGATTTAGAGGTATGAGCGTCTCCTTCCAGCCAACGGGGTTTTATTAAGGTTAAAAAATTGCGATGCTTATTAAGCCGGATGACCCAAATGACGAGGAGGTAGTTCCGATGCCAGGAGGATTCCCCTCTCCTCCCGGACATTCTTCAAGTTCGCATGTCAGCACCCCTGGTTCATGGGGCATATCCCGGCCGACAGTATTTCGTGTTGGTTTTGCTGGCAGAGGCCGTATGCGTGGGGGACGTCATGCATAGATGGTGTTGTAGGAGATATCTTCCTTTGTTGCTCGGGGGAGTATAAGAATTCTGATGGCTTCATGATGGCTTCTAGAGAAGGTGTATCTTTCATCTCATCAAAGTTGGTCATAATGACAACCAACCTGGGAAGATCCAGGTTGCTAACTGCTTTAACCACGTTTTCATATAACTGTCGTGTAATTTCAAGTATACCTTTGTTGCCAGTGCTCCATGGATATCTGTGACTCACACCAAAGGGCCTTCTTTTTTCTTGGAAACATGGGAAGTATGTAATCTAGCAACAGTGTTTTCGTTGCTCGTATCGCCCCACCTCTCGAGTTGGACCCACATCTTTGTGTTTTCCTTTGCTGGCGATGTCGCGAATCGCGATCGTCGGTATGCGGCAATGTCACGCTTCGGCCCTGCTTACTGTAACCCCCGTGCCGTGGCATTTTCCTGATGGTTTACGTTTACCGTTCGGTCCTTAGACTATACACGTGCATAGACGGCGACGACTCATCATACTATCGCTTGAATGAGAGGCGATGCAATTGGTCAATGATCATCATGCTTGTATGCAGTACGGTTCCATCTGATGCGCGATGATCGGAGACCTGCAAACGAAACGTAAAGCTGACTGGGCTGTGACCGTGTAGGGTCGTATGGATGGCGATACAACGGAAATCACCGGATAAGATCATCGTGGAGATGTCCGAGTCAGCTGTCTCTCGAGAATGTTTCTTTCCCTTGCATGTCTGACAAACCAGCTTAGGATAGCGTTGAAAAAAAGGCACGGATGCACTGGGGAGACAGGGAGATGTATAATCACCCCGGTGTTTATAAGCCAGGCATCGCACATTGCACGATGGCCTCTCCGACCATTTTCTATGATATACCCAGTGTTCTCGAGATCAATGCATTTTCGCCCAACACATGGAAGACGAGATGAGGGCCCTCATCTCTTCAGGGATATATATTTTCGTCTGAGCGCATGCCTTTCAAGGTACGCGCTGAACATCAAGGGAGTTCCGTACAAGACTGAATGGGTCGAATTCCCAGACATTGAGTCCAAGGCCAAGGAGATCGGTGCGCTTCCCACGAGAACCAAGGCCGATGGTACGCTGGTATGCACCCTCCCCATCATCAACGACCCCAACATCGGCAAGGTGGTCGCTGACTCGTTCCTCACCGCTGAATATCTCGATCCCACCTATCCAGACCGACCAGCCCTCTTCCCCACTGGCACCAAGCCACTCGTTGCAGCCTTTGAGAGTGGTATTATTGTTGCCCTCGGCGGGCTCCTGATGTTGCGAGTTGCCGTCAGTTTCTCCATCCTGAACCCTTCCAGCAAAGTATACTTCAGGAGGACGATGGAGGCTGCGTTTGGCAAGAAGATTGAAGAGTTTGTGCTAGGCAACACGGTCTCGTAGTATGCAGACTGTGTGCTCGCTGGCTGGCTTACCTGGTTGAAGGCCACCGATGCTATCTAGAAAGATGATATCGCGACGTGGCACAGTGGGCGGTGGTCAACTTACCTTGAGAACGTGGAAAAGGCTGATTATGCTACCGTGAACTGATGCCAGTGTTGGATGGCAATGTTATGTAAAGTAAATGACGGTCGATTTGGCGCTGCACAGCTAGAAAGTTACCAACCACACCACTTTTTCAAATTTTCAAAGATCATTATTCGTGAAGCCCAACGTGTTAGGCTTGGGCAGAAGTTGTGCTTTCTGTTCAGCTTTTTGTGTTAGTTCGTCAAAAGGCCATACATAGGTCCAGTCCAGGCTTTCAGAGTAATTACATAATCGGTCGAAGTTTCGAGTTTCTTTCAGCGGCTACTGATTCCATTCCACTGGCAGATGCTGTGGTGGCGGCCTACTACAGGGCCTCGTTATATGTGTTGTTTTCCGAAATACTGCTGAATGTGTGGATTCTATTCCTTCGCTAGGTATGTGACCTTCGTGCTATTGCTTAGTCTCAGGCTCACGGTGTTGCATATTGTCCGCGTTCTATGGCAAGATAAGCTCTACAGATTGCACTGCATGCACACGCTGTCATTGTGATTCACTTGAGTTGTTTTTGCTCACAGTCTGTGACACCGACATATCGATAATGATGACGATCTTAGTTCTGGAGTTGCTGTTGGCCCAACATCATGTCAGTAAATATGTTACGTTTGTTCACTTTCATCTTGATGCTCGTGTACGGGATTTACGAGTCTCGTTGACTGGCCTAGTTTAATCTATTCGGGCACTAGTACTGTTATACGTAGCTCGCTGGTTCGGAACTTCTGAAAGTGCGTATCACGACTTGCGTATTCTCGTCGCCATCTGAATCATGTGCGCAATAAATCATTTAAACGAAACGTAATTTACTTAAGCTGACTGGAGTACTGTGAGTAACTTGTACATTCATCATCGCATGTGGAGATGTCAGCTTTCTCTCGAGAAGCATGTCTGACAAACCAACCCAGGACGGCATTGAAAAAAAAGGCACGGAGGCACTGGTGAGACAGGGAGATGTATAATCACCCTGGTGTTTAAAAGCCGGGCATCGTCTATACGCAAACATCCCACATTACACGATGGCCTCTCCGATCATCTTCTACGATATCCCCACTGTGCTCGAGATCAATGCATGTTCGCCCAACACATGGAAGACGAGGTGAGGGCCCTCATCTCTTCAGGGATATATATATTTTTCGTCTGAGTGCTTGCCTTTCAAGGTACGCGCTGAACATGAAGGGGGTTCCGTACAAGACCGAATGGGTCGAATTCCCAGACA